>JAUMJJ010000048.1:3982500-4262500 GCA_033556795.1 Tapera naevia
CTGAATAAAATCCTCTGGTTTTGGTAAGTTAATGCCATTTTTCTAGTTTAACCTGAAGGATTTCTCTTTCGTCATCTTGAATTACTTAATGGAAAAGCCTCACCTCTTTCTTGCTTCAAAATTCGGGGTTTTTTTTTTGCATTTCTGTCTTTTCCTTTAAATCCCTAAAAAATAGTCATCCCACAATATAATGGACACAAAAGACCATAGGCATTTACATACACATTCCACCATTTAAACAAATGAGGGAGGAAGGCAGTTAATGCTGGCAGCTAACATAATCACCAGGTGTTCTGCAATTGTGAAGAGATCTGTAACTCACTCCAGTTTCACAGTTCTCTGCATTCTGTTTATTTGTTTCTCTCCCAGCACCACCTTTAATAACAGATTAGAAAATAATTTTGAGTTCACATTTGTTACATTGAGTGACATTGAAACTTGGTGTTATGATAGGCAAAACTTTATCTTTGAATAGAATATCTGAGTGTGTGAATATTTTTCACACGCAAAATAGAGTGCTCTTAGACACACTATTTTACTCCCAGTGTTTGTATGACCTCTGACTCAAAGCCGAGCAGTTCTGGGTTGAACTTTAGGCTGGTCTGGGCTGGGTAAAGTTTTTTTGTATGAAGACTCCTGAACTCTGCATATAAATTTATATAAATAAATATAAAAAGTAGAGGATTTCAGACAACAGACAATGAGGTAAATAACTCAGTTGAATGGAGCAGAGACATTCCAAACATCCGCCAGTTGCAGAACTATTGAAGAGCTAATGTTCAGTTCTCTGTTCTGAGAACCATGCACAACACTGGGCTGATTCAGGTTATCTTCTTATTAACCTGCTGTAGAACTCTTTCTCTCTAGCAATTTATTTTGAGTTTCTATGTATAATTGTCATCCAAAATTACATATGGTAGGTATCCTCCATGCACCTTTCCTCTTACTGTATCTAACAAACTCTTGAACTCTTCCTGGTAATCAAATTGGAGCAGTCATTGTGAGATGCAATGGCTTGGCTATCTAGGACCTCATATATTTCAATTACTTGATCTTGTTTGTTGTCTTTTTATTCTTTGCTAATCCTGGCAATGTCTCTGTCTAATGTTTTCATGACCAGCAACAGGAAGTGTTTCTTAATCCCTTTATCAATTATACTTTCTTCTGAAAACTACTTCGGCTATAGTTCATATATTCAACTAAATTATATGACATACTAAGTTACAGAAGAATGGTCTATAGTTAAGTTTGTGACCCAGGTGCTGGAGACATAAGTTCATTTCTATTTAATTGCAGACAATGTGGGTGAAATTCCAGAAGTCTTCTTCTGATCTCTCTTTTTTTCACATGAACTGCAAATAATTTACTTCCTTTTAGCAGAATGCAGGAATAGCAGTTGCGCTACTCTGTTGTTTCAATATATTTGAAGTTAAGCATACAAGTATCACAGACAGCCAAATGGACAAGTGGGATCTGGGACATTAGACAGTGAGACAAATTTTCCAGTCAAGTGATCCATTCAGTGTCGTATGGAAGGTCCGTGGCTCTTCAATAAAGATGATTCATGGCACAAGAAATCTCAGTTCTGAAACTTTTCACCAAATAATCCCTGCCTCACATAGTTGTAGACATAGAATTCAGCTTTATGTTGAACATTATAAAGGTTATCAAAACAATAATAATTAAAAAAAAAAGAGAGAAAATCCTTGCTTACTTCCAAATAGTAATTTTTAGCATCCAGATTTGCTTAACTTCTGTAGCAAGCAAAAACACGTAAGCTGTAGATACATTAATTTTCAGTGGTATAATTTTTACTTATAATGATAATGCATATTTTTGAAGCCATCAAAATTTGTTTACACTCAGGCTTTCCAAATGTTTCCATGCTCAAATTTTTTTAATTGATTTACTGTACATATTAACTACCTGTATGTTTTTCTTACGCAAAAGACCTATACTATGACTTTTGACTATGGCCTCCCAAATAACTCATTGTAAGCATTATTAATCCCAAAGAAACACTGGCTTTGGCTGACTTTTGGCTTTATTATTTTTACAAGAACTAAAATTCTTTCTTCAGTCGACTTTCAAGATCTCTTTCACAACTTCATGGGCACAGCATGCAAACTTAGATCTATTCTCTGGACTAATTCTGACCTGCCATTCACATCTAGCAGTACAAAGCAGATGTCTGCTAGTTAAGAATTTGTGAGATCTGCTTTTAATACATAGATTTAATTGATAACTTTGAATTTAAAGAATCATAAACAGGGTAAGGCAGGTACTAGATTTACTGACCAAATGCATGTCATGCTCTATGAACAGCGGAAAGTTCAATACACAAATTACAAAACCTGAATAATAGAGAGGATGGGTATGTAGGAGAAGTAAGAATGCAAAAGAAATTTGGTAGTGGGGAAAAGTAAGAACAGAGGTGAAGAATTAAGGAATCCAGAATAAGAAAAATAAACTGTTAGAGCAAAAGAAAGAAGAGCAGAAATTAAATGGCACTAAACTTTTAAGAAACAGAGGGGGGAGAGTAAAGGAGGGGAAGACAAATATGGTTCAGATGTTAACAATTAAAAGAAAAAAAGGAAACATTCAATAGGCTCAAAACGGCCAATAGTTGAACACTCAAATCAAACACCCAGTTGGAAGAAGCCAATAAACCTTAGCCATCTCAGATAATCCAAATACTATCCAGGATATTTGAGATAGGAGCTAATTAAATTTACGTCATTCTTGACACAAAACATACAGCTTCCTTCCAAAGTGGGGGAAATGAAGAGTTCTGGTTTGATGAGAGTTAAAGAGTAAGGCTGGAATAAATATTTGTCAGAGGTCAACAACAGTGCAGTCAATAACTGAAGAATATCGAATTTGATCATCGTCATACTGCCAGGCTTCAGCAAAACCTTTAATTACTTTGAAAACTTATTAATAACTAAGGCTCTCAAGGATCTGTCTTTTTTATCCCAACTGTTCATTATGACATAAAGTTCTTTAGATTTGGACATATAGAAAAGTTTAAGAAGTTAAAGCACTTCATGACTAGACAAATATTAGAAATTAATGTCTTAAAAAACATATTAAAAATCTCCTGATAATGCTGTAATTCATTCTCTGTCCAGTTCTCAAAAAGAAAAGATGAAACATGTTTGGATCCCTTGATTCTCCTCAGCACAGGTGAAATAACCTTGAATATTTGCCTTAGGCCCACGTGTCGCCTTAGCTGCTTCAGGCTCTTTTGAGTCTTAACTGCTTTTAGTGTATCTCATCTTTATATAGACTAGAGAGAGGAAAAAAGTCTTTCCCAGACAGAAAATGTATAATTTCATCCTGAAGGGTAACATACACACATATACGTGGTGAATTATGCCAAGGATGGACTTTCATCAGTACATTTGTATACATGGACATATATACATACACGTATATAAATATTATACAAACTGCATGTGTACATCAGGAAAGCTGAAATACAGAGCATATTTAAAGAAGTCTATATGGATGATCCTCTTCAAATCTTTAAGAGTTAATCATGGAGTTAAATAAACAACACACTTGTCCTGACTTACCAACAAAATGAATATTCAAGCAGCTATTCTGCATTGCACTGGAAGCTCTTTATTTTCAGAGCTTTGTCGTCATTAAAATACAGGCACTTCTGCTTGTCCATGTTCAGAGCTTCTAGATACTACAGCACTATCTACAATCAAGTTAATTGCACTTGGGATTTAAAAGTTCTCTTCAGGAGATATCTCAATATTTTATGCACAAAAAAATAAAACAAAACTAAAACTAAAACAAAACCAATCAGGTTTTATCACTTCATTACTTTAACTCTTTGAATGACATAAAAATTGAATGAAATAAAATGTAAACAAATCTCTGCCTACAACCAAATGACCAAAAATGTAGAAGTAGAGAAATGAAAACCATGTACACTAAACAATTTGTTATTATGCTAGTATTTTATCTGAGATGATTATCTAAGTGAGTTGATTAGGCATCTCCAAAACATAGTTCTTCTTTCTTGTTAATTTACTCTTATTTATTCTTCAATACTATCAAAATATGTACACATGCACAGTTTGAAGACAATTCCTCTCTCAAATAAAAATATAAAATAAATAGATTTTTTTAGCAGCTGCTGAAGAATTTTTTTACCAGGCAAAAGCGAAGAATGATCAATCAAACCCTCTGTCTCAGTACACCAATTTCAGTGTAATGCATATAGACTTCGAAAACCTGATATATCTGGTTAGTTACAACACTTTCATTTCCAGCTTCTCATAGAATTTGTTTTCTTTCTAAGACAGTAATTTTATGTTTCCAGTCAAATCACCCAAGAGCATACTTCTTTGCAGCTGCTATTTCAGTATTATACGCTGTGATTCTAAAAGTGGGCATGTTTGCGTAAATACTCTTGAAAAGTGAGGAAACTGTAAATAAATGAAACAGCTGAATGATAACAGCAGGGATAGAAGAAGAAAAAGCCATTAGTGAATTCATTAATTTTTACCTTTGGCATTTAGTGCTTCTGATTAATGGCTTTCCTGTAGACTGCTATTTTCCTCTCAGATATTAACATGCAAAATATGTGGCAGATAAGAATAAAGTGTCATTACTGTTTATGTGTATTCAAAATCTCTAAGATATCAGGCATGAAGTCAAAATGCAGACAAAATAGTTACATTTTTGCGCATATTTCAAGTTATGAAGGACACCACACTTCAATCTGTAATGTTTAAATGTGCATGCAGAAACAAAAATGTATTGTTTCACATCACCTGTATGTATTTCACAAGTCAAAAAGCATAAATAGCAAGTTCTGCTACAGCCCATGGTGTGCTGGGACAAAACAGCCTGTAAAACATCACATAAATCTACAACAGGAGGGAGATGTACGATCATACATCCAGTTCTGGGCTCCTCAGTACAAGAGACATAGGCATACTGCAGAGTCCAACAAAGGGCCATGAAGACTACTAAGGGACTGGAGCACCCCAGGGAGGAGAACGCTCACGGGAAGCTTGTTAATGTGTATGTATAGCTGAAAGGAGGATGTGAAGAGGACAGATCCAGGTCCTTTTCAGTGGTACTCAGTGACAGGACTGGAGGCAATAGGCAAAAATTGAAACACAGGAGATGCCATTTGAACATTATGAAACACTTTTTCACTGTGAGGGTGACTGAGCTCTGGCACAAGTTGCCCAGGAAGGTTGTGAAGTCTCCATCCTTGGAGATACCTGAACACAGATGCTCAGGAGGCAATTTGGATAAAAATTCTGGTACAGTGTAGCCCTTCCTTCTATACTGATAAGGTATAAGTCATGCCCACTACACATTTGCTGTTTCTATTTATAGTTTGGCCAGATACTCTGCTGTTTTACATTATGCTGTTTTACATTATGGATAACTTAAGAAGGCACCAGTCTCATTGCTCTTGTTCCATCTACAACTCCTTTGTCAAACCCTTACTCCTATTCGTATGTGTACTCTCTACTTCCTTATTCTTTTCCAGACCTGATTTTTTTTTTTTTTGAAAAATCAAAAGGATATAATCTGATTATTTTGTTCTCCTATGACCTGTCATCACTTTCTGCATTTCTGAGGTTGACAGTTTCTGACATAATCTTCCCAAACTTGTTACTAGTTTTCTGTTTATACTTTACCTTTTTGTCTAACAATATTTTAATTCTATTATTGTAAAGAACCTAACACTGGCACATTCCATTCTCTCCTAGTAGTCCTTACCTTCATACTCTTTAAAACCATTATCCCCAACCGCTGTCTGAAGTGCTTATCTTTTTTCATTCTAGACCCTCTCCTCTCCTTTGATGGGATACAGAGAACTGGAAAATGCTGGCCCAGTCTACAGTAACATTTTTGTGACCGCTTCTCAATCTCACTACTCTGTCATCCACCTCCCTCTACTGATTGATTTTCGTCATTAAATTCTTCCTCAGACACTTGTATTCAGCCACTTTGAATTCCCCAGCAAAAATGGCCAGCTCCTTCCAGCCTTGTTAGAGTTAAATCTGTTCTCGTGTCTCTAGATCAAGAGCAAAACTCCTTCAATTTTCTCAAATACATGAGAAAATATTCAGGGTTTTTTGGTAGCTTACTTAACTTTTCCATCTCTAACAAGGCCAAGTTGCTATATTTAGTATTATTTATATATAAAAAATATGACATATATATATTATATAAAGTACTAATATTAATTAACGCTTTAAACTGCTACCAAGACCCTGTTTCCTCACTTCAAGGACACTTTTGGTTTCCTTTTTCTTTCTTACACACCACCAAAATGAAAAGTTTTGTTTGCATGCTTGACCACTTTTGCTTCATCAATGTAATAATGTAATAATGTAGCAATTAAAGGAAGTCTAAGAAAGAGGATAAAGAATTGTAGTAAAAATGACCTGACGTGTGCCTATAGCATAACACACCAACGAATGACAAATAAAATACAGATCCACAAACCTGTTTATTCACCAAACAGTTACTTAAATTTACAATGCCAATACTATAATATAATATAGTGGCAGAAAAGGGTCAAACCATGTTAGTGTCTTCTATTGTCTAATGCACTGCATAATATTTTTTTATTATTATGAGATTAATATTCTGGAAGTAAGACATTCAGAGCTAGGGTGGTAAAAAACAAAAATAAAAAAAAAATATAAACCATACATAATATTAACCACTAACTCTTAACAATATAAGGTGGCGGTTTTTTTAATATAAGGCAAACTACTTATGTGGATAAACTGAGTTACCAGCAGGCTTTTCCTTGAAGATTAGTTAATCATTAATCATATACACTAAAAGAATACCTTCATATAATAGATTCTTCTCTGAACAGAACTACATATTTTTAAAGTAAAATTACTTCAGTCTAAAGTTGGGATTATTTGTTTTACCATTTAGGGTAAAACACTACAGGAAATTTTGCAAATAGTGGCAGAAAGGGAGCTAAGACTAATAGCCCACGTACATTTCTATCTAAGTTCAGTAAATACTTTCTCTTTTCAGCATGCCTGGAACTTAACAGAAATAGAGGCAGGGTATAGAGAATGTCACATGGCAGATACTAATTGTTACGATTAAGGTCTAACAAGCATGATTCCCTGCTGTTCTGAGAATGTCTCTGACTTTTGATCCTGACATCTGTGTCTTACAAGAATTTCACTCGGCTCTGACATTCCTTCTGATGTTGATCCAGGAATTAATGGATTGTGAAAAAGCTGGCAGGATATCATTTAAAAAATAGAATTCTTGGTGTACAACTGATGAAAAGGTATCAGAATTCAAATACTTTGTGTCTGATACCAATACACTGTGTCTATATGCATGCATTTGGTATGAAGCAATATCTCAAAACACAGAAAATAACATTTAGAAGGAAGCAAGAGCTTCATGTTATTTTCCTCATCTTCAGAATGCTACAAGATGAAAATGACCCAAGATTTAGACAAATTCTCTGTAATGCAGATTCAATTGTTTGAAATCCCTACTTGCAAATATGTTATGTTGAATTTTGATACAGTTTCAAGCTTTCATAAGAACTCTTATGGAGAACAGCATTAAAGAAATCAAACTAAATAATGAAAGAAGATTCAGCAGAGCCAGTCATAAGCAAACTTACAATGACATATGTTGTGTGGTCCCCATCGCACTATTTCAGTTTGGACATGTATTTATGCTGTTCTGTGCTGCAGTGTTTTCATGTTTAAAGGACCTATAAGGAAAAAAAGCACAAACTTTAAAACATTTAATAACAAAAGTTAAACTGAGATTTTTTTCTAGATGTGTTTAAGACAGAAGAATTACATACAGAATTGAAATTTTACACATCAGAGAATATTGCCTTGTATTTCGTGGTTCTGGATAATTACTAGATGCCAGTGGATAACTTAAACATAGCTTAGAGTCACTGACATTAATGTGTGACAGGCAGAACTACAGAACATATTTAGCAATTTTAAATGAAAAAGTAGAATGATATTTGAAAAAAGAAAACATAACAAAATTCAGGATTATCACAACAGGAAAGAAGCAGTGCCCTCTTTAAACTAAAGCCCAAAATAATTTTTAGTATGAAATAAAAAAAAAAATGGAATGAACTATGAAATTAAGCATTCAACAGGTTAAAAAGAAACTTAATTCAATTGTCAGTTATTGTCAGTCATAACTAGTTAAAAAATTACGACTATATGGTTTAGACACCTCCTCAAGCGAGTCAACCAAATTTCAAATCAACCCCTGAAGTGATTAAGTTAAATTTATGATATTTGCATCCATATTTCTGTGGTTTAGATGTTTTAATGAAATTTCTTAACACTCAAAGACGTAGGATACTTTGACAAAAAATCCAGATGCCATTAATGCCATTAATAAGCAAATGTAATTAATCAAATGAATAGTATAGACTACCTCTAGTTATTTGGCCACTCATGCCCAAAGTATAAATGTTGGAAGTATTTTTTTTAGGGAGCATGAAGTTATCCAAAATAAGTAAGATGTAATCAGAGCCAAATTATATTTCATATATTAGAAACCAATATGTAAAAAAAGCTTAGTGACTTGCAAGTTGCATGCTTCTTACCAGTGCTTATTACAACTCTGTTATTGTTCAACTGTATGGAATTCACAAAAGTTTAACAAGAACACCAGAATTCTAATAAACATCTTAACCATTTATAATATTAATAATATATCTAGGGAATCCATTAATGTTCTGTTTAAATTATATTATTGAAAATATCATGTGATTACTGTTTTATTATATTTAGGAAAACATATATGCTGTTAAGCATTAATATTTTTATTACTTATGTTCAATGTTATTTGAATTTACTGTTCTATCTTGCCTTAAGAATTCTACAATTAATTTAAGAAATAAAACAGTAAATAGCACACAGATGAGGAAATCAAATAATTAAGAGGCAAAAAAGTAGAGTCAATAGTTAAAGAGGAAAGGCTGGATCACATTTGAGACGAGAAAAACAAAAGGCAAAGCTTGTAAAATCTGAAAAAGTAAGGTAGGGGTGTGAAAGTGTGATGTGTGACAGGTGGGGTAAAATGAGACAGTTGGGAGGAAAGAAATAAAAATGAAGAGCACAAATTAGACAAGACATTGATTTTAAGTCCTTAACAGGCTGGATCTCATCGTTTTCATCAGACAGGAAATGTCAGCGCTGGCACATTTGTTTTTTTTATGCTTTTTACTTGTAAAAAAAAAGTCTGTGTCTTACAATACATAAAAAGTCTATTTGCTTTAAAGAAAAACACATCTCAATTTGTTCACATTTTTTCTCCCACTCATTCTTTAACAAACTTCAATTCTATTATATTGGAAACTACAATAATTATAAGGTTTAATACTTCCATTATATTTTGAGTTATTTTATTTAATACCTGAATAGGAGTTGAAATCTTTAAAAATAACTAAACTTTGCACTTATAAATACAGGTGGATTTCTGGAGGAGGTGAGTAAGTGCTATCTCACAAATACAAACAAATCTTTACTGTAAAGTTCAGAATTTTTGATGGAATGTAGATATTCTGTCCAAAATAAATGAATCAAATTATTACATCAAAACCAAGTTTCCAAATTTATTTTCCAATTAACGGAAAGAATGTAAATGTATACAAATTTTAATACAGTCTTTACAAACTTTTTGGAAAGGATATTTAGGACCAGAAAATAATAGTGCTCTATATAACATTACCAGGCTTCTCTTAATGGGGCCATTTAATTAATCTGGGTTGTTCTGCCAAATTAAAAGAAAAAAATCCTGTATACCAGAACATGGCAGAAAAGACAACTGCAATGATTATAATGCACAGGTCAATAAATTGTTATTGTATTTCTTCTACATAATCTCAAGGGTAAATTCAAATGAGAATACTGTCAGCAGGAAAGTGCATGTAATAACTGTAATTATTATTAATTCAGTATTTTTAGAATATGCGATTTTTTTTAAACTGAAATGATCTTTTGAACTTTTTATTTAAAAATATTTGTCTCAGAGTTATATATAAACCCACAGTATTTCCATACTGAGGGAATATACCTCCTGTACATTTAAGATCCTTATATAAAACATCCTACTGGCTCAAATCCTCCACCAATTTTATCCAATTTTATAAACAATGGGGTCTACTATATTTAGAAAATCAAAAAAAATATTCAGCTGGAAGAAATGTTCATTTTCTCACAATTTGTAATTCTCATTAACATCTTTAATGCTCTTAGTGAAAGCCAAATGGATGGAATGTGGGAGCAAAGACTTTAGGTTTTACACATGGGGTTAAAAGATGATGGAAGAGCAAGAGAAGGAAGGATCAGAGAAAGGATTTAGAATAGACACAATGTGTGAAACTAACGGTACACTTACACCTATTTCCAATCTCTGACAGATATGTATTTCCAAATCTAAGGTTTGAATACAGAGCATCGAGTGTAAAAGCCATAAGTAGACCCATCCACTATGAATATTTCTAATTGCTGCTCTCCTCTACTTGTAGAGAGAATAAATGTATTGTCTATTGCAGGTCTTTACTTTGGACCATTTCCAAATTATGAAAAATTTTCCTTTACGAGATAAACTAGCAAATAATGATTCAACGAGCTTTATCAAGCTTCAGTCTACCTCCATAAAAGAACTGATGCCATCGTTCTCCAAATCTTTCCATGCGTGTTTATCTTGAAAGGTTCTAAGTCTCACCAGGAAGTTCAGTTATTAAATTGTCTTGGAAATATATTGGGTTAATGGTTTGTTTTCACAGGAAAAGTAACATAAATAAGCATATCTATTATACTTTGAACTTTTTACTCTCATTTTACACCAAAATAGGAAGTAGAATTTAAAAAAAAAGAAAATATTGAGCCGCCTGTAGTACTATACTTCTGGATTATATAATTTTTATAGACACACATACTTTACCTAATTTGTAATTAAAATAGCCACTGTTTCATACCAGATTGCATAATATTAAACCATTATGTAGTCCTTTCTGTTGTTTTCTCAACAGATCTCCATTTCCCCCTCTTAGACTACACAAGGTAGACATATTACTCTCAATCGACAGGAAGAGCACTATGGTTTGCCCTAGGTTGAAAAGGACATTTGTGTCATAAAAAATAAACTAATTCCACTGAATTTTCTAAATCACAAGCTGAAGGCCTTAATATTAAGCTGTATTCTTGGGCAGCTTCATTTAATTTAAATTTTTTTAAATACTACCTCCATTGTGACATCTTTATTATACCCTTTGGTACAGCCATCCTCTCCATACCTTCCTCACCTTGCCTTTCATGTAAGATAATTTCTTGACTCGATAGTATCCTCAGCAACCAGCAAAAGGTGTTCAAGAACTGCCATGATCAGAAATACAATAATTCTTGCGCTCTATCCACTACTCTTTGCCACCTACTCTTTTCTTCCTGTTCAAAGAAAAGCAATGGGCAACAAGTTGCTTTCTGTACGGTTTAGTTCTCCATCTAGCAAGTGTCTGGCCTAAGGAGAGCTGGAGGATCTGCTTTATTCTGGCTGAATGATGCACAAATAAAGTTGTTTTTACAGGTGCAAATTACAGAGAACCTATGCCTTAGTCTACAAAATTACAAAGTAAAGGTATTTCATAGCCTTTTCCTGAAGATGTCAGGTAACAAAACCACCAAGGAATTTCAATACTTAACTAAAATAAGTTATATATTTTAGAAAGATATCAAAACTAAATGAAATCTTTTGACTGATAAATGAAGAACATATTTTGATAAGATCTTTCAAAGGCTAATTGTCTGTGCAGTTTAAAATGTACTCATTCTTCAATTTGACTTTATCTGGCTTCATGCATTTTTATGCCTTTGCCTGCTACATTACAGAATATTCTATTGGTATTCGTGAATTTATTTTTTAAAAAAAAAAGGTGTTCTATCTTAAACTCCCTTGTCATTTTTGAAAAGAAAAAAAAAAACACAAACAAACAAAAAAAACCACCAAAACAACAAACAAACCAAACTGAGGGCAGATGTGGAAAAAAGGCATTAGGACTGTTGAATATACATAAAAAGCAATGGACTTTGAAGACTTTCAACACATCTACAAATCAAGTCGATTTAAAAAATTGAGATAGTTGACATCATAAAGTATATTTGAAACATCTAGAAATGCTGTAGCCAAAGACACTGCAGGCCTCTCAACTGAGAAGCAATATCTACAAAATGCAGTCTCTATTGACAGAACAAATATTCAGGTCCATGAACCTCATCTTAACTGAAGACCTGGAAATTCTTGCATCTGGGCTAGACAGTAAAATAGTGGAAAAATATTTTCTAATAACAGTAATCAAAATAGCATTTTTTCCTTGAAATTTTAGTACATTATCTGGAATCATTGCATGGGAGCTTTCAAATGAAGAAGTCAGACCTACTATATAAATGTCTGGGATGCCTGTGATGGCCCAGTTCTTTCTTGTTAAAAACATCTGATGAAGCAATTAGTTTCCTTCACCTTATCTGTAAGAGGCTGGATTTTGCTTGGATACATTCATTACAAACGTGCAAGAGTGCTCCAACCTGCTCTTCGACCAATACTAACTCCTTCTTTTGCCTCCTGTAAAGTGGAATGACATTTCAAGAAGCACATGGAGGATATGCTCCAAAAATGAGACTGCGGTCATTACTGTTGCTTGAGTTATTCACTCAGCATGGCATTACCAAAAATACAAACACTTTTACACATATTTTTTCATCCTGGGCTGGTATCTCCAACATTTGCATGACCCAGAGAAACGGGTTCTTACTGTAGCTACCTGGTAAGGTTGCCCTGTAGCTCAGTCGTTTAATGTCCACTGTGTATGCAGCCTTCTCTGCTGTATGTGAGGAGGAAGAACAGGCAATGTGCAGGGAGTTCTACAACCCATGTTGCGTGGTCCCTGTGGAACCACTGCCAGCTGGCATAGGTTAAAGCAGCGCAGAGGCCTGGGGCTATATGGAAAATCAGAGAGCTATAACCATCTCCCTGACAGCCCCACAGCGTAAACGAGATACACAGAAGAATTCGGGTCTTTGTGCACACCAGGGATACGATCAGCGTTTGCTTATCTTATTTTCTGAAAGATTCTATCTGTCAATACATTGAACAAAGTAAAAGCCATACCAAAATGTGAAAATGATGTAATATTTAGATATTTGACTGAAATCTATAAGGTGATCTGACACTTGCAAAAACGTAAGCTCAGATAGGCTCTCAAACCCTTGTTTCTCAGCAGTCCTGCATGATTCAGAGCATCTAGTGGATTGAATGATTCTCAGTCAGGTACACATTAATGATTTACTTCACCTGGAGACAGAAGGGAATAGAGCTTTTCAGCCTTCACCACCATTTGTTATCCACCATGTATTGCCTTTACAGAGCACAAATGCACAGCACTTCATAATTAATACTACTTGGTTTTGAATTAACAATAAGATGAGTATCTGAACTTCCCACAGTATCCTATAAAAACAATGCATATGAATAAATCTTGAAATCTGCAGAAGCTGATAAGTGTCTTTTTCCAGGCATTGAGAGGAACCCAAGATAAAGACTGTAGAGTCAAACCAATACAAGAAAAACGCAGACCAGCATTCACTGGATATGACAATTCAGTTGAAGGATCAGCTGTTACCATGCCATGTTGCTGAATAACAGAGTGTTACTACCTTTCAATACATCTCCTTGTCAGATGTTTACTGCTCCAGTAGAAAAAATCCCATTCTCCTTATCTCCTCTAGTTAGCCATGTTTATGGGACTGTCATCTATAAATGTATTTGATTCCTCTATACTGTTCTGTCATTCTGTTGCTGTGGTCAGACTGAGCACATGCAAGGCATCTTATGTTCAGTTGCATCCTTTGCCTATTTTAGTTATTGTTGGTTGAAATAAGAACATCAGTACCTGCATTCTTAGATGTGGCTGAGCAGCTTGTAACAGAGCTTTATGGAGTATAAAAGGCACATGCAATGATGTTTCGCCTCTTCAGGTGGCTAATTCTGGCCTCTGCTGAGTTAGGTTAGTGCAATGCGATTGCAACGCTTTACTTTTCCTTATGTAGACTCCTGCAGTGTCATAATAACGACCAAACAGAACATGCTTTCTGCCTCCTGCAGCAAATTTTGGTTACTCTGAGTTTTACAGGAAACAATTAATTAACAAAATTTAACTTCTAGGAGGAAAATAATTTGTGAATTAATACATTAATTTAATATGTTTAAATTATTTTCAGAACAGAGAAGAAAAACACTAAAGGATGTTTATAAAAACTGCTGTCAATTGCAGTTGGAATGTACTTAAGAATAAATGCATGTATGAATAAAACATTATGAATATTATAAAATCCATTGATATTCTTACTAATATCAAAATATCATAAGTTGGAATTAAATTTGAGATTCAAATTAGTTTACTTGCACTAATGAATAACACAGTATGTACTAACAAGATTATTGGAATGACCACGTCATTGAAGGGTTAATAGCTCTAGTTATGGTAGAAATTTAAATATCATGGGGAGGCACCTACTGACCCAGCCATCACTGAGAATTATGCAGATTCGAATGGGAGCCACACAGGCTTTGATTTCCCCCAAGGATTGATGAACAAGTACAAAATAATAGAAAGTGACAGGAAGCAGATGACTGAGGTCTAATTTAATGTCATTCTAAAAGACAATATACCTTAAATTGGCCTTAGGAAAATTATGGGTTACAAACAAGAGAACTGAAACATACATTTTTTCATTTTCATTCACTAATTTAAAAAGTAATCCTTAGAAAAAATGAACAGTGAAACAATTGTCATTTGGCAATGAAAAATTGCCAAACTTAAGTAGGCGTACTTTGTTTGCATAATTTGCAATTTATTGGAATAGGCTGTAATCTTAAGAGGGAAAACTTACTAAACAAAATAATGAAACTATCTGAAGGATTTTATGCAAATGTTAATTTGAGACAGTTACGAAGACAAAGAATTAATAGTTCTTAAATAGCATGATAAAACACAGTGAGGATAAGCTCAGGAAAAGTTTGCCATTTTAGGAAAGGATTAGCTACACATGCATTCATCTAGAAACAAAAAAAATCTGTGCTCCAAAGAAAGCTAGAACATTTTATTTCTTTTAATTAGCAAGGATCTGAAATGGCCTTCTACATGTAAAGTTAAGCATAAACCACACGTTAATCCAAATCTCCCAGATTTCAGTAGGTGCTGTATGTGATACGTTCTTGTACCATTTCATGTTACAGAAGTTATAAATATCAACATTTGGATAATCCGAAACAACTCATTTTTATACCATCAATATCTGAGATATATTTGTATAGAAACAGGACCTGATTTTTTTTTTTTTTTTTAATTTCAGAAATCATCCTCTTTATCCTGCGGGGTCTCTTTTTTCCGTTCTTTATCAGTGGATAGAGGTATCCCAAATCAGGTACTTGCTCAAAATTTCTACTAAATTCAACACTGATTTTTTTCTCAGCTAGTATCTAAATATAGGAAAAGTCTTTTGATAAACAGTCCTTTAAAATCTACTTATATAACACCAAATTAAAAACCTAATAGTCAAGTATAAGGCTTTGGAATGGATTATTGTAATAACTTACAGCGTTGTCGGAAAAGATATGGTATTTTTGTGTAAAAATTGGAGATTTCTTAACTAATTTTTAAAAAGGGGTAAATAGATGCTTTTAAAGCAGGTACAAATACCCTGTGTCACAAAGAAGAATCACAGACTCCCTATTATGATCAACACAGGAAAAAGAATAGTGTATTGCGCAAGCACTCCATCTGCAACTTAATCACATGGTAGACCTGGAGGCATCTCAACAGTGCTAACAGAAGTGCCTCAGGAATTTACAGAGCAGCCAGATGCCAGCCCTGGAAAAATACGTAATATTGCATATCTGCATCCTGTGACTGGCATTCAACGAGAAGCCATAAGACCAGTCCAATGTTTAGGGCTGAACAGAAACCTAATACTTCCATGTACAATATTTTCATTGAGCGTACCGTGATTTTTCCTTTAAGGACAAACTAAACAATGCTGATAAAAAGTCTGTGCCCCCAACAACTTTCTGAGAAAGACCTATTTATAATCCTATTCAGGTGGAAAATACATCTTGTAAAATTCAGCAATATTATTTAACAGTAAATGAAATCTGGCAAATAAACTAGTGACCATGCCAAAGTATTTGCATGTTTTAAACTGTATGTGAAAAGAAGAAGCTTTTAAGCAAATTTCTCGCTTTAGAAGAATCCTGCACACATTTTACAAACTCAAGCACAGCAATAATATGTATCTGTAAGAGCAACAGAAGCAATTATTTTGTAAAAACCTATATTTTATATAAGTGGTGAATATGGGGATTTTAAGATTAATTAAGGCTGGAATCATCTTTATTTACACCTTTCCTTAAAAGGGCAGGTTTTCTACAAACAAAAACTTACATAATTTAGGAACAATGTAAATGCTATTGCCATTGAAAAACAGTCCCTTGATTGTTATATTTCTTGACATCAGGTTGCTTTCCTGCATGTAATGTCCATTGTTCAGTGACATTTGCAGTAATCATCAAAACTAAATTTTAGTTTATATGATATAAGAAACTTATTTTATTTAAAGAAAACACAGAGAAAAAGGAGGAAGAGAGAGAAAAAGTGATTCTAAATATAGCAACATATGCTAGGCAAATGGTCTAACAGACCTGGAAGAGTTGAAAATTGCACATACAGCTTTTACAGAATTCAATCACTGGAGGTTTTAAGGGTATTTAATTTATTCTATATTGTCCAAGCCCTTCACCTGGATGAAGTCTTGACTACTATCCAGGAAGACCAATGTGCCCAAGGGTCTGGTGGTAACCAAGCAACAGAATACCTGATGGAGACTTTGTCATATGACAAAATTTCTCACGAAGAAGGAATAACCAAAGAGAAGCGAGTTGGAAGCTTTTCTAAATTGCGTCTTCCTAACTAGAGTATTAGCCTTGAGAATCTTGAAGTGGTGGCACTTCATAGTTACAGTCTTCTTCCATTCACAGTCAAGGCTCAAAAGTCTCTTCTCTATTTGAAACAGCTTCTTAATTATCTTTTTCCACATGCCCAGTTCTACATACCAGATTTATCATTAGCATTACCTCAGTTGTAACTTCAGTACTATAAGTACAATATATCCATATTTGTCAAGTTAATGGAACAAAAACATGACAAAAGTAAACCAAAATTATTCCTAAAAGTAAATAGATAATTTTTTGTGAGTAAACTCAGGAGAAAACATGGGTTAGAAAAAGTTGTCAAGGAATCAATATATGAAAAATGAAGAACAACTAAGTATACTTTCATTTAGGATTTTTGAAGGATCTAGATACAAAACGGACTGTATTATCAAACAAATTCTTCCTAATATTTCCATACTCATTAATGGATATGCATTAATATAAGGATAGTATTTCATAAATATAACTTCATTGATAATAGTTACTATATTAAAAGATATTTGATGCAGAATTCCCATCATCTGCAATCTTCCAGAACTTATTCATTCAGAAAATCCATAAGCTCTAATATCAGCTCACATTTTACCACTAATATGACTATTAACAATTGGAAAATGAGGAAAGAAGTTTTTATTATTTTCACATTTTGTTTTAATGGGCAGAGGAGTCGATAACACTGTAGAAGACATTAATTGGAAAGGTTAAGTAGTTATTGAGAGAACTACTGAAGCCTTATGTGACTAGAAAAATGGATGTGATCTGTAAAAATCCTGAAGTGCTTGATATTAATGGGACAAGGCTAATAACACAAACCTGATCTACTAACACAGAATGTGAAACTCCATATAGCAGTGGTAGCAAACACAGTGGAAGATTATGACTGGAATACAAGTATTGAAAGGTATGACTTTTTCAGAAAACAGAGAAGAAATGTAGCGAGGTAGCACTGTACATTAAATGATAAAATATCACATAGTCTGATCTAGAAGTAAAATTCAAGATAATTAATACATTGAGGACAATAAAATTATCTTCATTTTAGATTTCTGAATCAACTGCTGTATGTACTCAAATAACAAATATCTTTAACAGATTTTTTTTATGGCAGAGAGGCCATCTGTTGAATAGAGAATAACAAATATGAATATGTTTAAAAAGGAGGAATAATATCCATGAAACTAGAAAGCACCTAACAAGCCATGAAATAGTCTGAAATAAGGTGCACCTTCTTCTTATGTTCTAGAAAGAGCAAGGAAATATGCAGTTAAGGAATACTATTGTGGTAGAGCAAAGAAGAGCATCTCACACAACAGGAAGTAAGAAGGATTTGGTTTAGCCTGGCAAAAATTAAAAGCTGAAAAGAGATATGACTGCTGTTTGAAAGTAAATGGAGAAGAGGCAAAGAAAAAGAGGATGCAGAGTTTTACCAGAGAAACTCTATTAAAACAAGAAGAAATGGATATTAAAGATACATGAAAACTTTCAGAATGGCAATTAGAAGCAAGCAGTGAAGTTTTCAGACAGCCTTATTACAGCAAAACTGACTAGAGCCCCCAATGATTTTTTTCAGGTAGAATTTGGTCTAATGAGTATAGGTGTTATATGATCTGGCTCCTGGTTGTAGCACAAGGCTGACCCTGATATTATGGTCCTCTTCAGTTCTACTTTTTTTAAAGCCTCAACTCAATGTAGACTTCTAATAAGGACTCCTGGCAGATAAGTACAATAGCAATCCTAGGTTTTATTTCCTGGCAGTTATTTGGAGGACATAAAGTCACATTTCTCCATTATCAAAAAAGATTGTTGTCAGCCAGAAGCAACACTGAGAACCTATTTTCTTGTTTTACAGCTTTTGTAACTGTGTTTTTTGGGTCTTGGGAGATACGTGATTAACCACAAAGCTTTCAACAGACACTTGGCGGCCTGCACAAAACTTGTTTCCAGAAATCTCTGTGCTATATTCAATTGTGACGGGGGAAAACCAAGTTACTGCAAGCTTTAACATGTTTGCCACGAATTATCCAAATTCTTCAAGTTTTTCAGTCAGTTAAGGTCAATTGTCTCCTTTCACAGAAACCTGAAAAGTAGTCTTTAGATGAAGTTCTGTATTTAAAGTGTAAAAGGTTATATCAGGTCTTCAAGAATATTTTGTGTTCCATATGTCATTAAAGACTGGGAGAAGTAGTTCATTAAATACTTTTTTTCCTAGCTGATCACTTTAATGTATTATGACTTAACCTGTAAATATTTAATTGTTATTCAAGTAATGAAATGTCATACTTTCAAATGTTATATATTCAAACATAATTTAGTAAATTAGGGGTGTAGATGCATAACTGAAGTGACTAATTACTCAATTTAAAGCACTTACCAGTAGAATCCCGTTGCTGTACATCACCAACAACATTTTATAAACTTCTTCAGTTTATTCACAAGTGACTGCTATCTTATCAGTAACTTATTCTTCTTTTGGTAAGCACATTTTGACAAGTTTTTAAAAAAATCTGCTTTCAAGCAGCTGGTCAGTACAAGACTTACTTGACTTTCTCAGTAAGCTGAGAGAGAGTTAAAAACATTGGGAAGAAAATGAGAAGAAACATCTGCTGCTGCTGTAGTTTTAGTAGATAGATTTAATGTGATATATTGTATTTGCCAGTGTATTGACTTATTATTATTGATTATCCTGTAATTAGGTAAATTTAGGTTTTTTATATGTGGACGACTGTTCCCATATAGTAATAAATAGATTATGGTATATTTTCACCTGTGAATGTCCATATTAGAACACAGAGCACAATGCTATAACAACTATAATCCAAATTGCAAATAAACCAGACTTCACAAATGAACTAACTTCAACCAGTCTCTAAAACCTAATTTTCATCTACGATTTCTGACTGCGCTCCTTAGGTGGGTAATCACATGCATTAAAAACACATGTCAAGCAGGTGTTTTATCAATCTAGTGTAGCTGAACGCACAAAGAATTTACATCCTAAGCATGTTTATCTGAATTGCAGAGTAATTCATCGTTAAAAGTCAATATGAATGCCCACTGTTGTTATCTTCCCTCTGTATGTTTTTATCCATTCTTTGCCCCAAAAAGAACCCATCCAATTTATATATTGAAACTGAAATTTTACGTTATATAAAATGTTATATGCTTCCAGGACCAGTTTTTACTTCATCACATATCATTTCTTCCTTCTACGTAATCTTCTCTTTTCTGACACCAGAGATATCAGGAGCAATAGTGATAATGGAATGCAAGCAAGCTTTAGCACAAAACTGTGGAGGTGTATACATTTTAGGACATAGATATTCTCATTAAACATTTTTTAAGAGCTCAGTCTGAGAAATGAGTTATAAAAATAAGTTATAATATGGCATGCTTTTGATCTTTCTCAACACATCCATATTTCTTCTTGCAGAACACCTATATTTTCAGCAACCTGGACAAGCAAGGATTGGCAGAACTCTGATAACTAACAAAATTCACCTTTCCTTCCGGCAGACATTGCCAAGACTCTGCTAAAAATGATCTTGTAGAGATGTGACACTGTCATAACAGATAAACAGTACTCAGACAGCCATTCTGCACTATGAAGAGGTTCATATTTCAGTCTCTCCCAACGAGCCCAGGAAGCTGAAGCTCTTTTCTCCTCTTCTGAAGTGCTTTGATGATCATATCAGGCTGTGCTAAGAAGAAAGTTTGCTTCTACACCAGTGAATAGTTGACAACTTTGACCATGAGGTCAACTCAGTCTTGCAACCAATATGTAGAATTAAAGATACCTAATATCCATGTACCCTGCTAGTCAGCCCAATGGAACCTCACTTTTACTTTGAACAACTGCTGTCTTCAGGTCTCCAGGACATAAAATGGGGAAAAAAAAGTCCCAGAAATTGTGTGAAATCACTATCATCATCATGTTGGATGACGCTTTGAGCAACCTGATCCAGCGGAAGGTGTCCCTGTCCATGGCTGGGTGGTTGGAACTGGATGATCTTTAAGCCCCCTTCCAACCCAAACCATTCTATGGTTCTATCATTTTTTGTATACAAGACACTTAAGTGTGACAAGTTGATAGATGGCACAGAACTCAGGTGACTTAACTAGATGGAATAGAGCTGTGATGGCTCAGGGGAAAAGAAAAACACAATGAGGAATACCAACAAGTTGTTTCTTTGCTACAATGGTAGAATAAGATTCACAATAATAGAGAATCAACACCTTAGCTCATGGTACAGGCTTTCACACAATCCTGTGTCACATAGTTCTCTGAACTGTAAGATCTCTTCAGAAGTCCAATAAGGTAGAATTTGTATTTTGATTGCCGAAAGAATACATGAAAAACCATACAGGACTGAGGACTTATTAGCTGCCACTCAGTAAAGTGAAACTTATAAAAACAGGCAATGAACCCCTCAAGGTACTGAAATAAGTAGGAATACAGACATTTTAAGAGGACAGTGTGTCTGTGCAGAAGATAATCTGCAGAGAAAATCAAACTGGAGAAGAAACAGAGGTTGGTGACTACATCTGAATGGTACTAGGATACAGATGTGTATCAGTAATTCTGGACACAAGACTGCATCTGTGAACACAACAGGATCGCAGGACTCTGAGATGGGTCAACAGAACTCTCTAAAATTCTGGATGCTCTTAACAAAATGTTTGGTTAAGTCAACATGGTCTGGCAGCCTAGCATTCAACTATTTTCAGATGTACAAAGCTAAATAAGGTATTGGTCTATTTCTTAGTTCAAGCATTATCATAGAATCATAAAATGGTGTGGGTTTGAAGGGACCTCAAAGCCTATCCGGTTCCAACACCTCTGCCATGGGCAGAGACATCTCCTACCAGACCAGGCTGCTCAAGGCCCCATCCAACCTGGCCTTGAACACTTCAAGGGAGGGGGCATCCACAACTTCCCTGGGCAACCTGTGCCAGTGTCTCACCACCCTTATTGTGAAGGATTTCTTACGATAAAGACTGTTCAGAAAGACAAAGGAAAAAACGGGTTTAGCATCATTTGCTAGAGAAGAAAGTTTGGAAATATAATTTATTTTCATGTCTTTGAAACCTGCAAGTCATGTAAACTGAGAAGACTGTTTTGATTTACATCCACAATTTATTTAAAAAAAAACTCTGAAATAGATTCATTTTTAAATTGTAGTATTTCATTTTTTAATACTGATTTAAGTAATTCATCAAGATTCAAAATTAAAAATGCAGCAGATTTTTAAAAAAGAAAAAGAATGGAAACAAATGGAGAAATTTCAAAGTATAAAATAGTGAGCTTTTAAATTTTAATAAAATTGCAGTATAGGATACGGGAAACTACAATTGTGTGGTATCCAAAAAATTAATTTATGCACTATAAACAGGTCTGGTCTTTTTCGATCTTTCAGGCATTACAGTTACTTAGAATAATTGAAAAGACAAACTAGAGTGCAAATCAAATTAAAAAGAGAAGCAAAGCAAATAAATCTTCCTTTTTTGTTTTTTTGGGGGTGTTTTTTTTATGCTCAGCTTTTAAGTCAGTAAATAATTACCTTTGAGAGGTTCTAACAATTAAAGAATAACATTGATTAATTAGGAAAGAAAGTGAAGAATACTAATCAATCCTAAAGACAGTTTTTCTTCTCCCACCTCAAGACTTCTCGTCACCCACAAACAATGTGTTTTCTATACTGTTCAGATTCCTTTTAAAAACATTCATATTCTTGTCCATTCACACAAAACTCTCTTGGAGAGCATTGTTTGGGAGGAGTGGGTGGTAAGCAGGGGGCACAGGATGTTGAGAGAACAGATAGGATGTCAGGTGAAGATGGAATGCTGTGCCCTTTCTAACCAGCTGAAGACTCTGCATGATTGTTTTCTTACAAATAATACCTGTGGGTGTTGAAACAGTTCAGGGAATCTATCAAACATACCCTTTCACTTTGCTGTTGTAACTCTATAAAATTTATTCTCGTTTCAAAAGAATTTCGCAATAATACCTGTAGGTGGTTGAGTAATTTAGAGAAAATCTGTCAAACCCACTTCCACTGACTTTAGTAATAGTATTCTGTAATTACTTTCAAAGTTGTAAAATGGAATGATTTATTTTCTGTATATTAAGAAAGTTTTAAACTGGGGGGGGCGTTAGTGACTTCCTTTAATAAGCTTTGTGGAAGAATTAACTTAAAGAGTGGATCTAATAATTGTGCATTTTTCATTTAACTCATGTTAAGGAAAAAAAGTCAGTGCTGCATTTAGGTAACAGAACTCTTAGTCCCATCTTTCTACAGGGAGATAGTCCACATGTAGCTTGCTCCTTAGATAAGTCTGATACATCTAAAGCAAATCTTTATTCAATCTTTTCCATGTAAAACTACATGGGTTTGCAGAATATTTATGAACAATACAACTGAAGACCTCTTTCTTCTTCTCAACAGATATATTTAATATTTGTTAATTCATAGTATCACAGTATCACAGTATCACAAGGCTGGAAAGGACCTCTGACATCATCGAGTCCAACCTATAACCCAACACCAACACCAACACTAACACCAACCATCATCTAAACCATGGCACTCAGTGCCTCATCCAGTCTCCCCTTAAACACTTCCAGGGTCTGCGACTCCACCACCTCCCCAGGCAGCGCATTCCAATGGCCAATCACCCTTTCAGTGAAGAACTTTTTCCTCATATCAAGTCTAAACTTTCCCTGACAAAGCTTGAATTCAAATTAATTGAATTCAAATTAATAGAATGAAATTAAAAACTCAGAAATTTATTATAACTCTAGTTATACCAGAAGAAATGTCCCTAGTCTTGGACATACATTCAAATTACTTATATTTAATAATCTATCCTTTGTCAACTGAGCTAAATGAGTGAACATTTATTCACTCCTAGTCCATGGTAAATGTGATGCAATTTGGCCTTATACAGTCCCTAGAGAAAGAAAGGTAGTCTGAGATGAACTGAAATAATCTCAGTGTGCATAAAGACAGATAGAATATAGGAATTTAATCATTTTTCTGACAAACCCTTAGAACCAGTAGCCAGGTGACCATAATAATTTTATATGTCATGAAAGCTAAAGATAGCATGTCTCAAGACTTTTGAGTTAATGTACTCTAAATTCTCATCATAGTTCTGTGCAGAGATGTATTTCTTTCAAATATGTACACGCATTGTTTTCTGATAATCCTGTTATTTCAGCCTGATCATGAAATGGAAAATGACAAATTCTTTTTCCCTTTCCCATCCTGTCATTACCAAAGAACCCATGTCCCATTTGGATTCACCTGATTATGCAGGAGGCATCTCAACACATCACATCTTCAAAAGGTGAACTGGTTTGTGGTGGGTGAAGCTGAATCATGAATCAAATACTAGCAGCAAATGCACTGGACAAAGGTATCGGACTCTGCTATAATTAAAACTTCATTAGTCCCAAATGGTTGCTTAATTTCTAATTTGCAAAAGAATATCAACCCCCATCTGTAGTCTATATTTTGACTAATAGGCAATTTTTCAGCATGAACCATATGTCTCTAACAAACATGCACGTTCAAACAGGGAGAAGCAAAAAATAATAGAAGTTCACGATGAGAAACAATCCTGAAATGGCATTTTTAAGTATTCATTTAAATCCTTCCCATAATTTCAGATGAATTTCCACAGCTTACTCTCACCCATACATTCTCTGCACGGAAGAAATTCACAATTAAATTATGGTGAAAAAAGTATGGGACAGTGTTAGCAAACTACCTCATCAGAACCATGAAACATGAGTACCGTAGGCACCGTAGTTACAATAATGCTCTGATACTGAAGAAAGAAACTGTTTGTAAATTACATATCAAAGTTAAAGGAAACCCAGAAACAATATAATTTCTGCTGCTTATAAAAAATAAAACATCTAATCAGTCATCCCCTTAATAAACATGCTGCATCTGTGCACCTAGTGAAGTTAGCCTTTTCTATACAAACAAGTTTTTAATTACCTAGTTCTCAGTCACCTCAGCCACTTCTTTTTAACTAAGTAGAACACTGCTAGATCACTGAACTTGACAAGCCCATCCTTCAGGTTTGCTAGACAGAACAGTTGGTCCCACATCTTGTGAAAATATATTTCAGAAGAACTTAGGATTTTCAATAATTTCTGGGGGAAGTAAAACTCTCTCTAGACCTAAATTGAGTTTTATTTGTCAGAAATGAATTATGGCATATAATGGAAACTCTTTATATATTGGATCAATCAGGTGTCATTCATTTTAAAAGGAGAAAAAAACTATTTAACATATCAAAATTATTTTCTTACAAGATAAATAGCTCGGAGACAATTCCCCTGCAATGTATGTTTATGAAAAATCAGCAGGAGCCATTTATGGTCTCACATAAATCAACCGAAAGAACACTTGGTCAGAATCTGAAACATCACAACACTAACTCACTGTGATTACAAAGCTTCCGTTATCCCTCTTACAGGTGTCAAATTATGGTAACGTTATAATCTTTGTCAGCAGCTGGCAACAACTAAATTTGTTTAGATGAGTATTGTTTCTCAGTCACATTTAAATGTTGGTTTAGAGGAAAAAAAGATCATGTTTTTACACACTACCAAATGAGAAAGCAGAAAAATACTAAAAAATTATCTTCTTTTTCCTGACCTAAACAATTTTGTGACAAGGCAAATTAAGTATTCCATATAGATAGACATACATGCCACTAAATGATGGAAACAAATAGGGCTTTGAAATATCAATGTTTATTTTTTCACTACAGCTTTTGCTTTCAGAATAATTACCTATGCACAAACTCTAGATGGCAACATTGCACTTACTGTGTTACTAAAACAAAATGTCACACTAAGTCCCTACATATCCTCTTTATCAACATTTTATGTGCCACAGATCTATAGCCTCTTATTATAAGTGTAATGAAGCAGAAGTTATTGAAGCATTTTATTGATTGCTCAGATCACAAGTTTACTGTCATACTGAATTGGCACCTTACTTGCTGAAGCAAACTGCTGACACCTTTTTAAAAAAGTGACAACTACATCTATTTCATGACCAGAAATCCATTTTCATCTCTATCAAGACAAGAATGCAATTTTCACTTCATTTAACTGATGTTAGGCCTGCTCAAGGCATGACACTTAGAAAAAGACACAAGTTTAAGGTTCTTAAAATACTTCTGGTAACTAGAATGCAGCCCAGTTGTGGGAAAAATTTCAGCCATCACTCAAATCTATAAACAATACAACATTCTAAGAATCACTTATCCGAGCTATCAAGAGGGCAGTTTTCTCTTTCAATTTCAAAATTACTGAAATACTATTTTTATATTCTTTTAATAAGAAGCTATGCCGAAATATTACAGTTTTCATACAGGATCTTGCTCCACACAAAATTCACTTTAATATGGGATTATTTCTTGAACAGTCTCAACACAGGTCAAACATACAAAAAAATCTATTTTTGTGTGACCTGTAAGAAGGAAATAAAGATACTTAACACCTCTTGGACAGCATGAGTCAATGTCATACGAAATTAGAAAAACAGAAGCTGGAAGAATGAGGAAATAAATATTTAAGTCTAAAGGAGGGGTTTACTGAACAGAGGCTGGGATACTGCAGTTATTTTAAGAATACACTTTCAAAAACCACAAAACCACAAATACAATAGTGGGTTGAACTGGAAATCAATTTAAGCATTCTGATGAATTTCTTCCTTTTCTTCAAATAATGTCTAACAATTTTTATGCCAACTTAACCACACTATAATCTAATTTTCTGAAAAAAGCTTTATAAACAGGGTAAGTATTCTTTGGTACAATTTTCTGATAACTCTGTGAATAAGGATGGATATAAAAATGATAGGGAAAACATACCGATTAAAAAAGTACTTAATAAAAGAGTGCCATTTTGTTAGTTTCCCCCAGGAAAAAAAAAATGGTAAAATGATTATCCCTAACAGCTTATTTATATTTAATTTTAGGGGAATAAAAAACCTGAAAGTCATTAAAAATCTTTCCACACAATGTAATTACTGAAATCTTTGAAAACCAATTAAATAGTGATAACAGATATGTTTCTTAAAAAGTACAAAAAAGTTACGAAGAAAAGCTTTCGTTTACGTATCGCACACGTATTCAACCTCCAGCACTTGAGTCAGCACTTTCAAGAGAATGACACAAGAAAATAGAAGAAATATAGTACTTCTTTTTTTCTTTGTTCTGGTATTTGCAATATTTCAGTTTTTTAAATGTCAGTAATATTTTTATGGATCTGCATAATAAGATTAGGAAAAGCTTCTTAATTACGATATTTAGAGATGTAAATAAGAATAAAAAAAAAGCAAAGCTGCTGTATATACAGTCTTGAAATAATACGTTTAAACTACTGTTCCTATAGCCAAAATGGTGAATAGTAAAATCAGTCAATAATTTTATTCTTCCTTGTTTTCTTGTGGGTATTTTGCATACAAGCTCCATTACTTTAATGTAATGTAATTTGCTGTGGTTCAAATGATTAATTACCATTACTGTAAGTTCTGCTAGATCAAGCTAATGAACATTCAGCACAATTTCCTGTCACTTCTCATCCCAGCTCAGTCTCCTCATACCCACACCACACAGTTGCAGTAAAAATAAAAACACATAGAACTGGACCTTCGGACTGGCTATCTTTGTTAACTGTCCTATTAAAATTTTGCAGAATCTTTGTAAGTAGCCCATGTTAAAAAACATTTGAACATTTCTCAAATATTTATACATATACATTATCCATAATAAATCTTTACTGTGACAACGACGAAAGCATTTTATTTACCTGTTCCTGTACATTTTATATTATTTAGTAAAGGACAGATCAATAGCTTGAATAAAGTGTAATTTTAAATGAAAAAAATGTTTAAAAATCATTAATATCATTTTAAAACGTATTTGAGTCTTCTCTTTTGGGCTCTGTTTTGCTGTGCTAGGCCTGTGAATGACAGCTTCCCTGCTTGAAGCATACAGAAAGCACAGCCTTCCTCTTTCACTGTCAGTACTATGGCCTTTTCACACGTTCCCTCCACAGCAGTGTTTGTCCCCAAACACTGGAACCCAGCACAATGGCATTCCTACTCGAACACCCCCACCAACAGCACCACTACATATGAAGAATGCTAATGAGATGGACATCCCCCATCTCTGAAAGTGTTAACTACATCCAGTACTATCAGATATAATGTTATTTCTATTGTTATGTATTACATCTCATTTAAAAGCAATTTCATTTTGGTGGTGCTTTTTTTTTTCTAAAAGCATTTTTAATAGGAACTACACTAGCTTGACAAAAAGATTTTAAAATGCATGAATTCCCCCAACTGCATATGTATAAAATGAGCTGATTTTAACCTTCATATATATTTGGGGATCTCAGAAATTCCAACAGACACCGAAACAGCATGTTTAAAACAGCAAGGCAAAAGGCTAACATTTGAAACATATATTAATAGCAGAATAATTCTAACCATACTGCTGTTTAAATTTTACTCTTTTTTTGACAGAAAATTGTATTTACAGTCACAAAATTCATGGTATTAAAATGTCAATATAAGCTTTATAAGATTTTAGTGAAGATTATATCACATTATATAGATCTGTAATTGCAATCATAAAGAGTTTAAAGGAAAAAACAGAAGGCTTTTGTAGTATGTTGTTCATATGTATAGATTTTTTTTTATTTAAAGAAAAGCACAAACCATTTCCCAAAGTTCAAGTACTCTCTCAGCATTACCTGGTTTACTTCACCTATATTATTGTCAAGAGATACTGTTTAAAGAACACTGATTATCCTGTTTAAAAGGATACAAAGACTACAGCTCTGATAGCTCCTCACTGTTTTCTTCCTCTGGGGCAAGAAGCAACAGAGTGATTATAAAGACAACACTGTGCAACCAGTGCACAGTGTGGACCAGAAGCCATGCATTGCTTTAATTCAATGCCTGCATTTTAATCTGAAGTCCAGGTGGATTTTAATAGAAGTACATGTATTAGTATATTATTAGTTGCATGTGCTATTTGATATCAGTGGACAGACTAAAGGGTCTCAGTAGATTAATACAAAATCAAAGAATTTTCCTTTTTTTATTTACTTCCATTTAAATGAAAAGACGAAGTAAATACAAATAATTCAAATGCCAAAATAACATTGAGAAAAATAGAAATCAAGAAAATCTATTTAAGGTTGTCAAGTAATGGCTGGATATTCTATTGCTATGAATACTATATGCAGTCATCATAGCATTATGTTGTCAGGCCTTAGCACAACAGGACGAAGTGATAGTGTTTTGATTGAATGTCCTGGCTCTTTATTAACATGCATCTTAATCTTATATCTGTATAATATCACAATGTGCACTTTACAAAACAAAATTGGTTTAGTTATGTAGAAAAAAGGTCAACACAAGCAAAACACAGTAAGAAATATTATAACTACAGTATAAAATAATCTAGTTAATATGATTTCATATTCAGTACTAACTCAACTGACTAAGAAAACAGTAGGCAAAATTAACACAGAGACAGTTTAAGTTGAATTATATGTTGTATCTTATCTTCAAAGTAACATAATTCAAACTAACACAAGCTTTCAGCTCATCAACTGCACAAAACATTTAACATCCTTGTGCTATAAAATTTTCATTTAAGCACTTAAATCAGTTTGAAATGTTTATTAAAATATTTTAATTGTACATTTTTTTAGAGACAATTAACTGTCATAGCTGTCCTGACATTTACCCTAGTAAGATGGACTCTTAAAAGTTAAAAATGTCCAACATGGTTCTATTGAATGTATCTATATGCAAGCCTTTCATTATAAAGAATAATTTGTCTTCAGAGGAGATTTCAAACCTACTAAAATTATTATATTTTTCTTGTCATTTACAATTTCCAACCGAACACTGCTGAATAATCACCAGAGGAATGATTAACATAAGTCAGTTTCCTGAAATGCCTTTATGTGTTCTTTACAGAGAAAAGCAAAAAGGAGTCAATAAATGACTTGTATATGAATTTTCATTTAAAAATTCCATTGTCCATTTTGTTCTGCAAATTATCATTATACTTGTTAAATACTTGAGCGCATTTTACAGATTTCTTTTCTAAAAGAGTAAATATTATATGTTAAGGCACTGAAAGGTAATAGATTTCATTTCTGTAGCTTTTACAACAGCATCATTTTAAAAGTGAAGTTTTCAACAAAAAGCGCACAGATATTTCTCACTTTTTAATATATCACTATACCGACTCAGACACATTCTGAAACAAACTATTGTTTTCTTTTCTGCTTGTTTCTCTCACACAAATGCTCTCTCTCATTTTTGGTTTTGTTTTTGTTTGATTTTTTTCTTGCTGACCACTATTAGCTCTAGACAGGAATAGTCTCTTCCAAAGTCAATTCTCATTTCTCTTTATGGATCTGACAGCAGGAGGTGCTGTATAAACAGCGTGACTGACACTTTGCTTGCACCTCTCCTCCCCCTTCCTACATAGACTGGTAGCCTGATCTATCTGATGCAGTCACTCTTAACTCTGGGGCCTGAGATCATTTTTAAATCTGAGTTTTCTAGCTGCTTGTTTAATTTCCATATAATACTTCTCCTAGAAAATCTATATGTCTAGTGTTTTTTATAAACTACTCCCCTGATCCTTAAAAATACAGACATTCCTACACATATAAATGAACTTAAGTAACTATGCTGAACAACATCAGTAGTTTTTACTTATGTTTCCTAAAATAAAACACCTGATTAATAAAAATTAAATCATCTTATTGTTTCCAGACTACTAAACAATATATTCAGTACCTGTTTCCTCCTATTTTTTCAAATTAAAATGCATGTCTAGTATTTTTATTTAATGGCACACGAATCGTAATTAAAATATTGAGGTTTTAATATATTATAAATTATTATACATTTTAATTTTTCAGTTCTTCTGTTTTATTTATTTATTCAAAAATGTTTCAACTAAATAATTATTTAAATTACTTTTATGGGAAGATCTATGAGACCATTAAAGACTGCATGTGCAGAACAAGCAATGAGAAATGATTGCTTTAGAGAATTTCCACATAAGGAACATCACAGCAAGGCACAGTATGCAGCAGGAAAAGATGAGATATATGACATCCCACACCGAAAGAGAGACACAATTAACTCCTTTATTGTTGCCTTTGCAATTATCGAAGTATTTCATTTCCTAACAGGCACTGCAGCTTATCCAATATTTGTCACACTTCTTTATGACACAGTGCCTGTCATTGCCTTTATATATTTACTACATTTGAAAATCAAAACAAAAAAGTAGACTTTAAATAGTGGGACAACTCACCTGTTTGCAACAGTTTGCAGACTTTAATCGTTGGTGCAGGGCCAATAGAACTCCTTGGATATAAATCTTTGCTTCTGAGAGGCTGGAACCTTCTCTCTTAAAGACCCAAACAGGTCCACATAAAGTGTGATGGAATTTTGCAGGCGTCTGTCAAGCAGAGAAGCTATGCAAAGAAAAGAAGAGGAGGGGGGGGGGGGGGGGGGGGGGAAGAAAAGAAAATGCATTCTTTTGACCCAAGTGAAATATACAGCCTCTAACACAGCCTCGGCATCAGAACTAACTCTTAATATCTATTATTTATATCTGACCTGGGTTAAGTCTTGGAAAGGCAACTCCTGCATTTCTAGTGGCCACCATCAAGGATGTATTTATATTGAGACACCCCCCATGCAAGACTCATAAGCGCTGTGAGCACACCTGAATAGTTCTGAAGTGTGCCTAACTAGCTGCACGGAGTGTCATGGTGTGCACTGATTGCCTTATCTTCTCATTTATCACAGATGAGTTGGAACCAACCTTGCTGAAATCTACTTGCATTGTCCTGATAAAATTGCACGATACGTGTTGTTTCTGTACACAGTTTCCCGTTGAGGAGCTTACATTACCTACCACATTATAAATGGGAACATTCATAAAATACAATCAACGCTCTCATAAGCCATTTTGTTATAACCTTCTCATTGCCACTGCTCAAAAAACAACTAACAAATAAAAATCCTCAGTGTAGCTGTTTAATAATGAGGAAAGGTCAAATGAAAAGATAGATAAAATTGATTCATGGCAATGGTCTCAACAAGATCTTATTCTTGGTGTTTTTAGACTTCAAATCACTGTAAAGGTTGAAAGCATTCTCTCAAAGGGACTTAATGTCAATATGCGTGACAAATAAGGAATGATTATTTTGGCTTCAGGCATTACTGAGATGCATGTGCTTTGCAGATATTTTTGTGTAACACATCTTTGGGCCTTTCTTATATGACAAAATAAAATAGCACTAAGTAGCATTTCAGGCTTTTATCTAATATTGTATAAGGGAAGGGGAAGGGGTAAAAGGAAGGAAAAGAAGAAAAAGCAATTAAACATTGAAATCTGCTTTTACTCGTAATATACAAGAAAATACAAAAAACAATAAACTGTATAAAGCATATTTGGGAACAATACAAATAAAATTATATATATAAATTTCCTACCTAGTCAGTCTATGGTCATTTGTCATATAGATTTAAATGCTGGATTTCCTAGGTGCTACTAACAAAAAACTACAGGTTTTGTCAGAGAAAATACCATTGGTTTAATCACATTTTATGTATTTTATTGAAAATAGGAGACAAACATTCCATTCAGACACTACAAATATTTAGCCTCAATAGCTGTTCACTCAGCTGTGAGAACAGAGTCAGATCTAAGGTGTTTGTTAAGAAACTTTTATGATTAAGTTCTCATATAACTGGAGACTTTTGAATAAATACAGAAGGAAATTTTCATGCAGTTAAATCCATGTTAAAAGATAAAGAAATAAACAACAGACTGTACTTTGTCTCTGCTAAAATCAGTGTACTTTATAAATCATTTATGCACATGGTTAAGCAAACCCATGCATATAATTTCATGAACGGCATCAGTTTTTTAAAATCATGTTAAAATCCAAGGCTCCTGGCTTCCACAATTTCATGATATAATCTTATCATCTAGTCAGTAATTTCATTTTCTCACATAGACAATCCCAAGAGCTTCCATACAGTATCCTCACTTGTCCAGCAGATATCCTTTCACCTACTTCCGTCTTGCATACTCAGCATAAAATGGCTTTGCTAAATTAATTGGCAAAGTCATTAAAATTTAGTAACTTAAATCTCATTGACGCTCCAACTTGGCTGTGATATTTACATTGATGTGGTATTTACAAGACTGTATGTTCTCCACTCAGCAAAACAGACAGAGACACTACAAAAGTTCTGTCTAAATCTTAAGGACTATCTACACAGTTTATAAAAAAACATTTAAATAATCTCTTGAATGAAAACCTATCACATGATTCTTCTGAAGTAATTTAGAACTATCTGTAAGTCTCACATGTACTTTCTCTTGAAGCTTGTATCAATGACAAAAGGGAAGAGAGAGAAGCAATGTAAGATGACATAGAAAGATAGATACATGGGTTCAATGCTCTGCAAGGACTTAAGAAAAAAATAGTTCTGAAACCCTATCCATACTTAATTTTATGGTAAAAATCCCATCTATCTGAAGGAAGACCAGACTGCACAAAATAAAGCTGACGGGCATTCACTGAACAAGATTTATATGCATATTAACTTACTCTTACTGATTATCCTAAAAAGTAACACTGCAAAACTTTTTTGAAATATGCCGAGACTCCAAACCAAAATTCATACTATACAACATGAAATATTCACTTTTAAAACCTGATTTGTCAGGATACGACCTTACACTTAACATGCAAAAATGATTTCAAGATGACAATCAGTGAATTAATACTTTTCCAGACTATTCTAACAATACACTTAATCCCTAATATTGGAGTCAGACATAAAATTAAGAAGATTAGATGAGGTAATGTAGGAAGCCTGACCAAGAGCATTGGCAGAAGTGAATTTACTTCAGGGATAAGCAATCAGTATCCAAACTAAATCTATGTTTAATGTTATGTGGTGAGGCATGATTACAGTCATACTCAGTTCAAACAAAATAACAGGACAAAAATCTGATCCCAGTGAAGTCTCTGGAAGTTCTACATGTAACTTAAGCAAATAAGGTTTTAAAGCAATGCTTTTCACTTAGTTACCACTAGAAAACAATTACAAATAGAGAAAAAAAAAATATAAACACAATTAGTGTTCCTTTTCTGAGTGCAAGCAGACAGAAACACAGCTGCAAGAAACTGTGGGTTTCACATTTGAACACTAATTGTAATACTATTAATTATTTTACCACAAATAATTTTAATACCAGTATTATGCAGCTCTGCTGGTTCACTTCCTCTGAAGGTAATTACCTTGAGACCAGAGAGAGCACAGTTCCAGGACCTGCTGGGATAGGTCAGAAGTGAAAAGATCCAAAGCGTCACCTCATTCAGACATGCCTAACACCCAAATTAGTTGGTCACACTGAGTATGAGACCCAAATAATTTAATACAAACAATAACCATTTCCCTAAAGGTCAGCTGCTTCTATCCATAATGCTATTTTCTTCATTCCACACAACCTTTTTTTGTTTCCAGACTTACAGTATCAAACAAACTGTATTCTTCCCCTTATTTTCCCATTCTTTTGACCTCCTTTTTAAAATTCTGGAAGTCAGTGGCACTGAAATTATTAAGCATTCACTGCAGTATGAAACCATGTGTCTCTAGAAAGGGAAAGGAATAACGTTAAAACACCAAGGCAGTCATTTCAGAAGACTATACTTTTACTGAAATATTCCGTAAGTTTATTGCTCTTGCTGTTTGGTCGGTGATTCCAGAAGATGTCCTTAGAACTCTAAATAAAAAATTCACTGTTGCTCCAAAATGATTTCTAGCTTTTGAATATTTATGTTGTTCACATTTGGTATTAGTCTAAGTATCCAGGAATAATAATTTTCAATGAACAGCTAGCTACTTCCAGACTCTTGGCTATTTTGGTGACTTACCTATAAACAACTATTAGTCTGAATTAATACAATTTTGAAAACTAAAAGAGTAGCAATAATGAGTTCATAAAATATTTTCCAACTCCACTAGAGTGCTTTGACATTATGGCTTTACAAAGATCAGATTCTACAAAGCAAAGTGGAAAGAATCTACAGGCAAATTTTCCCAAAGATTTGCAGGTCTATTGTCAAGTGTAGACCATTCAACTTTATAGCTGATCAAACATTGCAAACACTGAACCACGGAGCAGGACTATAAAGGTCAACAGCAGTGTGTTATGCACAGCAAAAGAAGGCAAAGGCCTAACTAGGAAGGTTTAGGAACAACTCATCATGAAGCATGTCTCTCAGGAGGTTAGAGATTTAATGCGAGGTACTCATGGAATTCCTCAGAAGAAGTGATGACAAATGAGTCCTTGATTAGAAAGTGAAATAAATTTGAAAGGAAGGAAACTTCCCTTCAAGGGAAGCTGAGCAAAGGAAGGTAGTCGGAAGTTACGGAAAATATTTTAAATTATAGACAAAATCCCTTTTCTTTAATTTTTTTATGATTAATTTAAATTAGTGCTTTAGAACCCATCCATATTTTTTAATTTTTTAATTGAATAGATTTTCCCATTACAGCAGTCTTAGCTGCCAGATAGTCAGCCACAGATAAAAGGAGAGTACTCAAGGATTTCTGCTCCTCAGATAAGATGAACAGTGTAAATACACCTTCATTTCTTTTATTCTCTCCCCCATTGATTTTTTTTACTTTATATCACATGACAATCATTGAATTTCCTTGAAGAAAATAATTGTTTTGCAGTGTAATTTTACACCCCTCTGAAAAACAGAGACGAGAAATTTCCCCCCCCTCAAAAAACCCAGAGATTTTAAATTGATGGAGATAATGGCATGAAGCCACTGTGGCAAACAGTGGAAAGAAAAATCTGCTTTTTTCTTTGTCTTATCTGTAACCTTGCTGAAAATTATGAGTGCAGTGTTGATTAAATGGGGTCACAGAAAGCATGAAATCCCAAGCCCAGTAGGATATCCATGAAAAGTAAACAGAACATTTGTAAAGGAATGGGAAAATCATCCTCTGGCAATTTGCTATCATCACCAGAAGACTGCAGAAATTAAAAACGAATCCCCCAAAATTCAGTGTGTTAAGTTTCTTCTTACTTAAACTCATAACCTTATGGAAGCATAAGCACAAATTCTTTCCTACATCAATTTCTCTTAGCAAATAACTTAATTTTTTTAATAAATAACAGTATCAGAAAACAGACACAGTAAAGTAATATGTAACATTTTTTGGGCTACAGAAAAAATCCAACAACTTCTATTATGATCATAATACTAGAAATTCTTTCTACACTTCCTTAGGACAAGGCTTTTCCTGAAGATACTTTCAATAGATACAGTGCATTAAATACATGTCACACAGAGGTCATGAGACTGTGTTGGCACACACTGTAATTCACTGTTTCTGATTTTTAGCAAACACCACGCAACTCTTTGTCCGGAGCAAATGGCATTTACTATCCAAAATTGTAATTTTGTAGGGAAATCGAATGATTCAGAACATGTAGTTTCCTATGTTGTTTAAATTATGTCAGTGTGGTTTTACTCAAACAAAAACTAATCTAACAGCTGCTGTGTACTTTTGTTTACATGCTATATGTCAGATCGTATTGTCCCCAAGGTACTTATGAGAGATGCTTTAGCAGTCATTTTCTTAAATACTGATGCCTATCCGAATTTGGATTTTTCCACCATTGAACAGAATGACAAGCACACGATTGCTGTACTTAAAGCAATCTTTCACAGCTGCTTTGCTTTTTCAGTGATCCCATTAAATTGACGGCATATGCCTGTGGGGTCTACAATGTTACAATACTGCTGAACAAGATGTTGATTGTACAATACAAATTTGTACAATAGAACTTGGCTTTGTTGTAGGAACTATTTCCCAGGTCATGGTTCCATTTATTTTTAACATGAGTAAAATTTAATTTAAAAACTTACCTATCTCTGTGACCTTTACTGAACACCTGGTTATGTTAATTGTTTAGAAGCACAAACTCTAACAGTCAGTGGTTAGTAGGCAAGAAAACCTATGAAGTCTCCACAGTTCCTAAAATGAGCATGAGTCATGTCTTTTCTTGAACTGAACGAAGTAGCTGTGCATTAAATATGCTGGCACATCTTCTGCTTGAGCAAGTGGACCGAAATGGTGTGAATTGTTAATGCCTTGCTGCTTTGGTTCACGGCTTGTGATTGATCATTTGTAACTATATCTACTCCTTGTTCCATGAAATCAAGTATGGAGTAATGGGTTCATCAGATTTTTGGGTTAAATTGAGAGTGAAGAGGTACTGTGTGTGGAAATAAGAGTTGCCATGTTCGGGGCTGGCCTTGTAACAGCATGGAATCTAAAGGCGATATTCAAAACCACTTCACTCATCATACGCTTACTGATTCTGAATAGGGTCCATTTGCAGGGGACATTTGGTAGTTTTCCAATACACTTTATGCCTCTTTCTCCACTTCTACCACCCTGCACATCTTTTTTTTTAAAACAAACAAACAGACAAAAAAAAAACCCCACCCAAACGAGAATAGCTTATAACAGGTCAGCACAGAAAATCAATAGATGAAATAATTGCTCTGTAAAAGTGAAAAAAGCCTCAGACTGAAATGACTGTCCTCTTATTAACTAATGATACTACCAAAATATTGTCATTTGCATGACTGATGCTATAAAGAACTCAGCAAAGTTTTACCCTGTGTTCAGCATTATAATCTCGTATTTTGTAAGAAATTATTTTTCCAGGCAGAAAGAAAGAGTTACAACAGCCTTAACTTTACTCCTCAGTCCATTTGTGTGCAGGAATGACACATATTTCCAAACACTACAACTCAACCTGTGACTTTGCAAACAGCAGTGCATGGGACCACAGCAAATACAAGCCAATGGCAACCAGAAATGGCAACTTGTGATGGCCTGCAGAAGTGTAATTGCTTTACAGTATCTCCACAGAATAAGAAAGGTAATGCACATCAGTATCAAACCTGCTACAAGCTCACAATTGTTGTGCAATGGAACCCTCACTGTACTTACTGTGCTATCTCATGTCTTCTAGTTAAATTTTGTCAATTCAGAATAAAACACAGTAGTTTGTTTCCACTGTTTTAAAACAATGTATAAAATCTATTTAATTACACGGGAATGCTTAACTTGGAATGAACAAATCACTCCAGTCACATGAACCTTGCAAACAGGTTTTCCATCTGCGGTTGTGCTGAACTTCAGAGACAAAATGACTTAGCATTTCCCTTTGTTGAACATTATGAGATTCCTTTCTGCCTGTTTATACATTCTTTCTCCAGTTGTTCTAATCTGAAAAAGTTCTTTAAGATTTAGAAGAAGAAGAAAAGGAATAGTACATGTTGCCCAATTCATACGTAATTTATATAGAATGTAGAGAAAGGTCCTGGAGAAAATGGAAGTTAACCTTCATAACTATGACCTCATAGATATTAATTTAATTCAGACAAAGGCTCACTCCTAATGAACTACACTTTAAAAAATTACTGCCTATTACGGGATACATTCTGGTTTCATAGCAAGCAACTTCAGACATCACTCTAAAAAATTATTACTTAAAAACCAAAGGTGTTGTTCTCCATTCCACCAGATATACTTCCTGCCAGAGAAGGAGGTAAAATTGATCTCATTATTTTTTTCCACTTTAATTTAACAAGATAAATAAAGTTGTTTTATAATGGAACTTAATGTTTTTTCAGTGCTCTGTTGGTTACAACACATGGTGTCAGCAGCTACACATTTGCCAGACCAATTCAAACATCTCCTTTATTTTCCTGCACTTTCTACACTAAACAGAATAAGGTATGTACAAGGAGCTGCACTCTTTATGTCAAATAAATTCAATAGATTCAGTTGTGCTTTCCAATGAAGCTTTCGAATTTCACACAGGTTAGTGGAACTGAGAACTGAGCATTTATTTAAATAAGTATCAAATTTTCACATGAAATGTATAATTCTTCCATTACTACATATAATATATACATATTGCAATTTAACCTCAGCCAGCAAGTAAGCACCACACAGCTGCTCGCTCACACACACCCTGCCCTGATGGGATAGAGAGGAGAATGAAAAAAAAAAACAAACCTCAAAATGCATGGATTGAGATAAAGACAGTTTAATAGGACAGCAAAGGAAGAGATAATAACAACAGTGATAATAATGATACACAAAAAAAGTGATGCACAATGCAGTCACTCAAGACCCAAAGACCAATACTCAGCCTACCCCCGGGCAGCAATCTTTCCTGGCCAGCTTCCCTCAAGTGTATATACTGAGCATGACATCATAGGGTATGGAATATCCCTTTGGCAACTTCAGGTCAGGTGTCCTGGCTGTGTCCCCTCCAGCTTCTTGTAAACCTCCCACCTTCTCATTAGCAGTCTTGCATGAAGAGCTGAGAAGTCTTTGACCTCTTAGCAACAACTAAAATATGAGTGCATTATCAACATTATTCCCATTCTAAATCCAGGCAGCAATATCTTGCCACAATGTGGCAGCCCAGATGGATTTACCTCTGCGCTGTCATAGGGCATTTGCTGCTCTCCATGAGTATAAAGTACTGGCCGTTTTTCTCATTGAGCAATACCTAAAGCCAGTTGGGTGGCTTTCACCTCTGCAAACTGACTCGATTAACCTTCTCCTCCAGCAGTTTCTGTGACTTGTGGTAGGGGACTCCATACAGCAGCCTTCTAGCTCCAGTGCTTTCCTACAACACAAGACCGATCCACAAACAGGGCATATCGCTTCTCATTTGCTGGTAGTTTATCTTACAGTGGGCCCTCTTCAGCACACACCATCTCATCCTCTGGTGACATGCTGAATACTTTGCCCTCTGGCCACTCCATGGCCACCTCCATCATTCCTTGGGTGACTGGGGTTTCTCATTCAAGCCTGTTGTGTGATCAGTGCAACTCACTCCCTCAGATCCATGATGTGTAGAGGAGAACCTCCTCTTTGAACATCCAACCCAGGACTGACAGATGAGGTGACAGGAAGAATTGTGATTGAGTACCAGTCACTTCAAGCAGTTAGCACTCCTTCAAATGCTGCAAATATCTTTTTTAGTTGGAGTATAGCAAGCCTTGAATCCTCTGTATACCTGACTCAAAAACCCTAGACATCAACCTCAAGTTTTCTCTGGTGATTTTTGCCAGACACTCCAGGTAGGGTCATTCTCCCTGGCTACAGTGCAAAGCATGTTTTTACACCTTGCCCTGACCTGTCTGGTCTAAGAGCTACTACACACACTGTCTCTTGTTTAACTTGTTCAAAGATTCATCATTGCTCAGGGGCCCACTTGAAGTCACTCTTCTTCTGGGTCACTTGATAGCGAGAGCTTACCATCAGACTGGAATGTACATTCTCTAAAAACACACAACACCTAAGAAGGCTTGCATTTCCTTTTTACTAGTTGGTGGAGACAGCTCTTATCTTGTTGCTCACATACAGTGGGATCTGATAAAGGCCATCTTGCCACTTTACTCCTAAAAAACTGAATCTCCTGTGCAGGTTCCTTGATTTTACTTTGTTTCATAGCAAAACTGACTTTCAGAAGGATCTGGACTATTATATTGCCTTTCTCAAAAAACTGCTGTATTGCCCCATGCAATGATGATGTCAACGTACTTGCACGTGTTCTGGAACTCCACCCTTTTCCAACGCAGTCTGGATCAGTCCATGGCAAATGGCAGTACTATGTTTCCATCCCTGGGGCAGTCAATTCCAAGTATACTGGACACCCCTTCAAGTGCAAGTAAACTGTGGCCTGCACTCTGCTGCCAAAGAGACTGAGAGAAACACTTTAGCAATATCAGTTGTGGCACACCCCTTGGCTACCTTTGACTCCAATTCGTATTGAAGTTCATGTCCACCACAGAAGCACTCAGTGACACCATGACTTCATTCAGAACACGATAGTCTACCCTTAGCCTCCACTTCCCATTAGACTTTTGCACTGATTATATGGGACCATCAAAGAATGAATGAGTTCTGCTGACCACTCCTTGGCTCTCCAGTCAACAAATCAGCTTATGGATGGGAAACAGTGAGTCTTGGTGCAATATTGCTGCTGGGGCACCGCTAGGGTAGCAACTGATGTCTGTTGTTCTTCAACTCTCAGCAACAATAGAACAAGAGACCAGGCAAGGTAGACCACTTGCTTAACTTTCTTGCCTCCAGGACCTAAAAGACATTCTTGTGCACCCCCGCCTTCTTGTTGAAGACATGAAAAGTTGAGAATTCCTTGACTGCTTAGCAACAACTAAATCAGTGTATTATCAATATTATTCTTATCCTAAGTCCAAAACACAGCATTATACCAGCTACTAGGAAGAAAATAAACTCTATCCCAGCTGAAACCAGGACAACAAAATAGCACAGTGTATATACAACACATTAGTAGACATTTACCATGATAATAATATTCTGTATACAACAAAATATAGTTTATACTATATTACATTATATTACATTACATATATTATTATTACATATATTATTTGGGGCTGTTTAGTCTGAAAAAGAGGAGGCTCAAGGGAGACCTCATTTCTCTCTACAACTACCTAAAAGGAGGTTGTAGTCAGGCAGGGGTTGGTCTCTTCTCTCAGGTGGCCAGTGGCAGAACCAGAGGGCATGGACTCAAGCTTCGTCAGGGAAAGTTTAGCCTTGATATGAGGAAGAAATTCTTCACTGAAAGGGTGATTGGCCATTGGAATGGGCTGCCCAGGGAGGTGGTGGAGTCGCCGACCCTGGAGGTGTTTAAGGGGAGACTGGATGAGGCACTGAGTGCCATGGTTTAGATGATGGTTGGTGTTAGTGTGGGTGTTAGTGTTAGGTTATAGGTTGGACTTGATGATCTCAGAGGTCCTTTCCAACCTTATGATACTGTGATACTGTGATTATAAATTGGTTTGAATAGACCAATTAATTAGCTGTATCTGTTGACAGTGATTCTTACTGGTCTGACAAATCAGTGAACATACTCCCTTAAGAATAGGCAAAAGAGGTATAAAAGGAGAAAAATACTGTGGAGCGCAAAGTACCTGATAGTAGCCATTTTTATATCTCTGTAGGAAAAGTAATGATAGACACTCCACAGAGAATTAGGCTCCTACCTAGGTTAAGGAAAAAAAACTTCTGTAGCTATGGAATCCATGCCAGTTTACTTTTCCTGGATCTGTGAAACAAGATGTGTCTGCTAAATACTGCATCTGAGGACAAAAATGTTAGGCTGAATCTGAAGTTAAATGTTACAGTGAGATGTAGAAAAGAAATACCTGGACTGATTGTTAGAAAGGTCATGTAATTGGCATCAAAGATACTTTTGCCGCAGTACAGGATTTCACAATAAAGGCAAGGTTGAGTGTTTCCTCATGACTGAGATATATTTAAATGCTGGATTTGAAGGAAATATTTTAGTAGTAATTTAGTAGCTAATACTTAGTAGTAATGAATTTTCCTTGAGAACAGGCACCTGTAAAGTCTGAGGCTCTTGAACTTATTTGTTTAAAACCTTGTACTAAAAATCTTTGGTCTGAATACCAAAGAGATATATTCAGCAATATGGAAAAAAAAAGTCCTGGGAATGTATACTTAAAAGCCTAATTAAATTTATAGTGCAAAGATATCACTATTTGTTAGAAAAAAAAAATCATGAAGAAAATCTTGAAGAAATAATTCTTGGCCTTCTTAAACAACACAGTTGGAATGATATCTTATTCACAGACTGTTTACAAGGCTAGAAGAGATAGACTGTGTGTGTTATCCCATTGAAACTGTAACAAAAAGCTTTCAGACTAAAGAGGTACCTACAGAAAAAACAGGATGAAAAATTATGCAACTATTAAAATGCTAGATTACATAAAGCAATAGCTTTTTTCATGAGCTTATTTACTACTTGCCAATTTTAGTTTAAGGGCACAAATCTACACAAAGGATTAAAAAATAAGACTAGATTTGCTTTTCAGTTCTGAGTTCTCAATGTAGCAAACAGAAAGTCTGTCCTACAAATGCTTCTTACCACTTATAATATTGGTAATTTTTCCTCCACATACATTGTGTTAGTAGCCCACTGGAGAAGATTCACCCTCAGTGACCAGTCATCTGAAAACTTGAAAAAATAAATGTGTTAGAGCAAATAATTAAGACCTAATTCTTTAAAGATAAGCATAAATATGCTCTAAACAGCTAGACTAAACTACCCTTGTCTACACCCCACATAAAATGCAGAATGTACAGCTGTCAATCCTTTCATTTCCAGTAGTGACTGTACACATTGTCAAGTACAGCATTCTATATAAGAAAATTTATTAAAAATGGAAAAAAATCAAATATTCCAAGTTATCTTCGGGAAAAAAATGTAGCACAAAACATTACATGTATTTTATGAACTGAAATAGTAAGAAATGAAAAAGAAAAATTTACATGCTAGTGAAACACGAACCTACTTCTATCAGATGCTGTTAAAATACACCTAATAGGAAGCTCTGCTTCAAAGGTTTTACAGGCAGACTAAGTAAGATACAGAGAGAAAGCTACTATTACTTCTAATAGTTGCAGAAAAAGATGAATATGCTGCAAAAAAAATTTTTAATGCGTGTTCATGGACCATAGATTGTCATGGTAGAAAAACCATTAATACCAATGTATTAAAAGTTACTCAGTGACTTCAGCCAAAGGCTCCTTGGCAGTAAAAAGTGGAAAGCCTGCTAGCGTACATTTGAGTTAGAGTGCTGCAGAAGAGGGGCTTGATTTTCCCTGCTACATCTTTATGCTGAGTATATACTAGAGCACATATGCTTCGAACACTTTGAGTCAAAAGTTACACTAAACACTGGAAACGTAAAAATCACTTAAGTTAATCTCTGAATCCCACTAAACATACAAATACATATCTTTGTATCAGTTTAAATGTTTAATTCTAAATAACTTTTTATTCTGCTGGCAAAGATAGAAACACTTCTTTAGAAATGTTTAGAACAACACACTCCAAACATACTGTTTTGGCTTGTTGTATGCCATCACAATAGGGGATAACACATGTCACTTCTTGTGGCTACAGTCAAATTCTAAATTATGCCTATTTGCCAAGTCCACATAGTTCTTATTTTTCCTAGTCATGCATTGCAGCTACTGTTTTAGAGAGAATCCTCCCACTATTAGGATTTTATGCTGAACCAGATATTCACATTGAATAACAGTCATACACCTCAGTCAATTTAAAACATGTATTTCTTGATAGTATCCTTTTAAATACTGTTTTCTTGCTACACGTACTTCAAAATTGATTATTGAATATGTATATTACCTTTCTCCAGTGCATACAGAAATCATAATACTTGAGGATATATACAATAGGGGGGTTTATATTGTGCAATGTTATTCAGTCAATGTAAAATTTATAATAGAGGTGAATCATCACTATAGGAGTTGTGTGATTAAAGCAGAAACTGTCACTGAAATGATGATAGTGAAATTACCTGTCATTCTCTGGGAAAAAGTCTAAGATATATAGCACATAAGTTACTTTTTGATGACAGAAATGGCAATACTTTGACCAAGAGAAATCCATTGTTCATGGAACAGTTGAAAAGAAAAGGCAGAGGAAAATACTAATGACATTATTCACCCACCATGCCTATTTCAGGTCAGCCAGGTGAATATCTTAAGCTGTCTTTTTCAAGGTGCTCATAAAAAAGAGTCAAAGTATGAAGAAAAGTTTTATCAATCTTGCAAATTTAAGAGGAACGTGTCCCATTTTAAAAATATCACATTCAGCAGCAATAACACATGTTCATGTGTGAAAAGCACATCTCCTACCTCAACAGAATACACATTCCACAACTGATATTGCACATCAAACTCAGGAGAAATGCTGCCTCTGCAAAGAAATACAATTTAAAATAAGACAAAGATAATACACCATCAATAAAGTTTTGTGTTTCTTTGAGTTTGGGGGTTTTGTCCCTTTTTTTTTGCTTTCAACAGTAATTACAGTAGCTTTGAAGCTGTTCTAACATGCACAAATATGAAACTCTCTTGAAGGTATTGCATAGATTTAGAATTGCTAAATTAAAACACGTTTCGTTCCTTCTTGCCCAGTTTTGCACATATTTACCGTATTTAGGCCCGAACACCACATTTCTGATGCAGTTGTAATCTAAACACTTTTTCTGGAAAGGGAGAAGAGAAGATAGGAAAACATGCAAATATATTGCAATTTCTGACAATGGAGTCAAGGTCCTCCAATAGTTGTAGTTTCTGATTTTTTTTGCAACTAAAGGTTCCTTACCTTTTTTAGGCAATTGTCTAACTTAAAACATCCATCTCAAACAGATTCGGGAGAATCAGGTTCAAGTCTAATCAGAACCAAACAGAATGTGGGACTGTACTCAGGTTCTCCCTGTCAAATTCTAGTCACATATCTCTGTATTAAAACATGCTTAGAAAGATCTTAGCTCAAGGGTACTTTAGATATTTTCTAAACTTCGGTAGGATAGAAAAACTGTTTCATACTAGTTCAAATATGAAACAAATAGAAAAAAAAACTACTATATTTCTTGTCTCTTCTTTCAAATTTTATAAATATAGCTACCATTCCTCCCAAATTTAATTGCATAATGGTAGGCATTTTCAGCATTAAAAAAATACTTTCCTTCAGTGAATTTAAATCCTATTTGATTTACATCACTATATTGATTGCCGTGTGGTAGATATGCCAATCTTTCATCAGAAGCCTGTAGTGTGACTAAATGGCCATGGGAGGAAGACAGTGAAGATTGTACAGTTTGGCAAATCTGCCTTTTAAAGGACTGAAACAGAGACAGCAGTTGTTCAGTGTATCATTTATTTCTCATTCATTCAGTGATGCAGATCTAGCATAACAGAAATGAGAATGTTATCACTTTTATCAGGGTTTCAGAACAAAAAGAATCAAATATCCTTCAGTTGTGCTTCAGAACTTCCTGTCGTAATACCACCTGTATTTGGTGAATTCATATCACTCTTTGTATAGCTGGTCCACTTTTTTATTAACAGGTAAAATTCTGAAAGAAATACTTTTCATACAGTAGCAACAATCTGCTAAGCAATTTGCTTATTATGCATTAAAAAAACCACATTTCGATTGTTTAAGTCATGCTAAGTGAATGAAGCTACAAATGGAAGGAATGATATCCCATTGAAATAACAATAATTGCATTTAAGGAAAAGGAAAATGCTCTTCTTCTGATATATTCTTTGTGATTTGACTACACCATTACTGGGGTTGTCCCAGATGAGGGCAGTATATTAGGAAATTATCAATATGTGCACCACGTGTATATATGCTGCCTTTATTCTTCCACTTTTCTTTAGACATCCACTCAAAACCAGGATATTGGACTAGACGAAAGTCTAGTCTGACAAAGTATTGCAATTTTTGCAGTCATTTGTTTTTGTCTTCAATTTATAAGCAAGAAATATGTAAACTAGACTGGATGAAACCCCATTTTGAAGATTTTAAAATATTTTTATTTTATACTTACTTGAGATGCTGAGTTTCAATCTATTTTAAATGTGAATTTTACACATTTGTCTTTCAGTGGAGGATCAGATGTTTGTATAAAACTCAAATGTAAGTTGCATATAAACATACAGCTTTTCCTTTGGCCTCAGTTTTCCTTCCCCCTGCACCAAGCAGACACTAGAATTTTCCCAACAATTTTTCTCTTTCAATCTCATTTGTTACTTTCCACTCCCATGTGACTTCTCCTCTTGTGATAGCAAATTTTTTTATGTGGATGTGCAGTGAATCAGATTTCAGAAACCATTCCAGATTAAAACTGACAATTGTAAGTAGCTTCTTCTTGGCATGTCGTCATCTCTATGTGGCTCACTGAATGATGAAACAAAACCCTTGCACTGTCAAGAGAACTACAGAAACCTACTATGACAGGGAAGAAGTGGTGAAGTTTTCTTTTAGCAACAGTGACAGAATACCAACTTGAAATGCACTGAAAACTATGGCATCAGTCACTTTTTTAATACCTTTAGTAAGCAGTCCACACATGTGTAAGACCTCATGGATACCAGTTTAATAATCACTGTTTTAGGTCAAGACAACCCTGCGGATAAAAAAAAAACAGACTTATTTATATTGTATCAAACTACTGATTTTGTGTTCAAAAATTATTGTTGAACCTCTTTGCTCTGATATACAGACAAGTTTGATCTGTGTGTTTTGATTACTTCCATCATGTTGTAAGTATCCTGAATGTTCTAGTTAGATGACAGATTCTATGAACTTTTATTATTGCAGAAGTGTTATTCACATTTGGGTGCAATTCCTTGATATATATTAGCACCAATGTTGACAATAATAAAATTAGTTTTATATTACAAAATATGGGATGATATCTATCACAGGCAACATTAGAAAACTGTCAGACATATGACCTTTCATTAACTGAGCTAGATATAGTTCTCCTTGGTATTATTTTAATGTATGAAAACTATAATAGTGCTATAAGACTTAAAAAAAACCCCTTAGATTACAAAATTAAGAGAGGGTTGAATACTACTATTTTGGGCATTCAAAAATCCTTAGATGTAGTAGAAATCTTTGCAAAGTATTTCATGTTGTAAATCATACCTAGGTTTGAAAAGTAAATAAAATTTATTTATAGAAACTTATTTGAAATATATCAAGAGTAATAACAGAAATAACATCTGTTTTGGAACAAATACATATACTCTTCTAGACCTACTTGAAAACAAAGACAGCATATCAGTTCTTCCTAGACCTACTGAATTACCAAGAAAGTATTAAAATGCCTTATACAGGCAGAAGGAGTCCTGTATGTACCATAATTTTAAAACATGTTGTTACACAGTCACAATATCATTTCTTTTAAGACAAATATTTTAATTATTGAATATTTAAAATTAAATATCTAACTTAAGTAAAATTGGCTGTATTTTCAAACTTATCAACCATGCCTCAGACAATCTTAGAAATGGCGTTTCTTGGTAATAACTCCTCAGATAACCTACTGCTAAATAGCTCACACAAAACTAGAAGAATAGGCATAATCACATAATCAGAAGCAAGATAGCTACTATGCAAAGACAAGCAGATTAAAGAGCGGGGGGCGGGGATTTCAGGGACCACTGAAGTAAAATTCCCCTTATCTAACCTGAACATACATATAACCTCAGTTTTGCTCAATTCCAAGGCTTTGTAATTTAAGGGATTATTTTTGTTGGATTTTTAAAGAATAATCTATAGTTACAGCCACAAAACTGCAGGAAAAATTAAGGTACTTTGGAGAGGCATTCAAACATCCTAATAAACAAAGGTTACCTTTTCAATTTGATTTTGTGATGGAATGCTCTCATAGTTTTCCTGCCCTGTGCAGTTAGCTCTTAAACACTAAAATTCTGTCAGAGGTGCTCTCAATGATTTTCTACATACAGCTGGAAATGACAGGCTTGGTTTTCTTTTCCTTGACATCATTATGAAGAACCAGGCCATTTGTTGTCCAAGATACTTTCTTCGTTAATGACAGATGATCTGAAGGAAGAAAGAAAAAAATGTAAATTCAATAGTTGGCTTCAAAATTAAAAATGGACACATCACGCTCCCCTTTCCGTATTATCTTAAAAATACACACTGGCCTGTCTCCACTTAGATGTTGGTATTTTCTGAAATACTACCACCAGCTTCCTACAAACCGTGACATAAGCTGGAGCAAGCTGTCTGCAGTGATAGCCTGCATAAATCATCATTCCTGAAGGGAACAGATGTTCAGGGTATGAAAGAGTAATACCACAATTTAGTCATAATTAAAATTCACCTTAGCATGCCTCTATCAGTGAGCAGAGAGGAACATTTCACTTCTCACCTACAAAAATGAAATGCCTCTCATTTCTTCTGCTTCAGGAAAATTAAGCCTGAACATTTTTTTTGAGTTTCATATCTGACACTGTATCATATAAATGACATTTTTATTTCACTTCAACTGTTAATTTTCCTCCTTTTTCATACAATAGAAAATGACCTCTAAATGGTGTATTGCCTCTGCACAAAAAGCAGTTACAATTAAATCTTCAAAGGAGATTGCTGTACAGAAATATAATCAGTATCTATGTAGCTACAGACCAAAACTGTGCCAATAAACAGACTCATTGTACTGATAATGATTCGGGTTATGTTGGATATATTTAAAAACTTAGGGGTTGAAGGCTTTTAAAAATTATCTAGTAATATAAGACCACTAAAATCAGTGTGAGTTAGAGGATTAACTCAGTTAAAAATTTGATCCTTAGCCTTGTAACTACTATTAATGTCAATGGAATGTGTCTACACACATAATTTCAAAAATGTAAGCCTCATTCCGCTATTATTACAGTTGTATTATGTCAGATGCATGACAGTTCTTTTGAAAAATTATTTTCAATTCACAAATGAGGCAACTTAACTATTGAATATAAAGCATGTGTTAATTATGTTAATAATATGTCTCTAAACCTACTAAACTGTAAATGTCTTAGCTTCTCATATCGATTTAAAGTTCTAAGACAAAAGATGATATATCTTCCCATCAGCATTGATACTGGCAATCAATTTGAAAAAAGCCTCTCATTAAACCACGGTTTACTTTCCCAGTTAAACATCTTTAGTTACTGTCACCTTGTGGAACTTCACACTGGATTCTAAAGTCCATGGACTAGATCTTTAGTAAATGTATATTAGGCAGTCTTATTGAATTTAGTATAGCTACAGTAATTTACCAGGACTGAGAGTACAAATCTATAAATCTAGTAATCTAGCAAAGCTAATTTTGTAACCGGTTACTTCTCAACAAGTAAGTGAATATCCAATTTACCTTTGAAAAATTGTGGTTTGTTTTCTTCTACAAGGATGCTTCCACAATTGCATTATAGTTCAAACAAACTTCAATTTTCAAGAAAGGAACTTGTAGCTTCCATTTAATATACCTGGATTCATATCACAGAGCAGTTTCCTAGCCTGAAAACTGATATCCTTCAAATAAAAGTAATCCAATGGACGCATTCCAGAGGCAGATCTAGAGCTAGCCCAGGACAAAATCCATTAAAATGCGTTTAGAGTAGCAATTCAGTTCCTCTGTACTAAATGTTTTGTTCCACAGATCTGTTTCTCTCATGCTGTACAATTTGATAACACAGATACAGCTTTATTTTCCTGCTCCCTTCTCCAGAGCTCTTCCTGTTACTTGCAGAGTTTACAAATTTTGCCTTTTGAAAGACCACAAACGTGCACTTGCAGTTGTCAGGAAGGAATTCTGTGGTTGCTGAGAAAAACAGCTGGCATGTCCACTTGGTATGAACTTGTTAGAAATCTGCTGCTAAAACTCTCAACATTCCTGTTACCACTGATGAAGTTCCAGCACCAAAGGACATCACTAACACCAGTTATACTGAGTAGACTCTTAGGCTCAAAATAGCGTTTTACATAGCGTGTTTGAAACTATAATGCCAGGTAGGAGACAGATGGGTGAACAGCATTAGTTCTAACCTGCCACAGCTGAAAGTAGCACTGCTAGATCAGGAAATGCAGGGAGACTTCACTGAACAGTATTAACAATTCTGTGCGTTTCACAGTCATTATTATTACACTATTGGGAAATGTTTATTATTGTTGATTTATTATTCATTTAGAAAGCATGAAAGTTTTACTAAATTCATTTTAGAAATTTAAAAGTTGTACAGGATCTTACAGAAGAGTTTGAAATAATCTCCTCTCTAAAAGGTGCCAGTTTATAGCCTTCAGCCAGCAGCTAAACAGTATACAGCTGCTCTATGACCCCTTCCCAAACAGGGAAGAGAACCAGAAACTGAAAGGAAAACTTGCAGGCTGAGATGAAAATAGCTGTAAGAGAATAATAAAATAACATAATAATAATAATAAATAGTGAAGAAGAAAATAATCATCACAATACTAATAGTAGAAGATACAAAACAATACTTAGCCCACACCAAGTAGTGATCATAGAACACACACTTCAAGCAGTGAACACCAGACTACGAACATGGTGAGCACAGCAGTTCCAGTCAGCACAGAGAGATCACAGTCAGCTTAGAAAGATCATCAAACAGAGAAACCAAACTCAGCACACAGAAACAGGACACTGAGAACAGGAGAACCAACAGCAAGAAGGGGAGTCTATCCCCAGCAAATTTCCCTTATATACGTGCTTATATACTGAGCATGGCCTTTACGGTGTGGAATACCTTTTTGACCCATTTGAAACAACTGTCCTAGCTGTGTCCCCTCCCAGCTTCTTGTGCACACCTGCAAAAGATGGGAAGTTGAAAAAGTCCTTGATTTCCTAGTAACAGTCAAAATATCAGTGTATTTTCCAGCATTCTTCCCATATAGAAATCTAGAAAAATAGTAGCTGCAGGGAAGAAAATTAATTCTATCCCACCCAAACATAAACATTACCTAGCTATAACTAAAACCAAAATACGTTAACAACATTCTTCTCACACAACATCCAAAACACAGCACTATACCAGCTACTAAGAAGAGAATCAGCTCTATCTCAGCTGAAGCCAGGACAAAGGGACATACTCAGATATGAACAACTTATCCATACAGAAAAGTTACTTTTTACGTCATGAACAATGATATTTTATGAAGGCATTTTTCTTACAAAGGTTATTTTTTATGTTAATACTCCCATTTGTGTGAAAACACTATTTTTGTTGACCGTATAAGAAACCCTGTCCACTCTGCACACAGGAAGGCTAGACTATCCCTTGGTCCCTCCATCAAAACAGGTTCCGTGTCCCATGAGACTGCAGTAACGAAGAAGGCACATATCCAAATTCATATGACCTGCATATCTTGAATCATACCTTCTGGTGATTTATCCATGAATTCCACTTCCACAAGAAGTAAGTGTAGTATGGCTTCCTCCTGAGCAAACTGGTACTTGGAAAAGAAGTGGCACTTGATTTAGATTACAATGAAAGAAGAAATAAGGTGAAACTTAGAGATTGCTTAGCATTGAATGACAAGAGCATTCAAGTAGATGGCTAAAAGCGAATTTAGGAAGATTATAGCTGCCTAAGCCAAAGAATGCAATAAAGAAAAATTTTGCCCACCCTTTAAGCTTACATCTACAGTACCTCCTAAGTCTGGCTGAAGAATTGCTCTGAAGGCCAAATCTGTCTGTATCTTATAGTATAAGCTTGCAAGGAAGCTTCAAACACAATAGGAATAAGCCCTGTAGGAATCTGCATGGCAAAAACTGCATGATCATTGTTCCCAGCTTTGACTGAACAAGACACCAGAGCAGGGCAGGCACTATCTGATAATGGATATTCTTCTACCACTTCAGAGCAGTGCAGCCACAAAATCAGGCACTTGAATGTCTTTGTGTTCCCTTGTTTTCAACAATAAGCTACTGTACATAGATGCTAGTGGGCATCCTTAAAGCACCATGATCCTACTTGATTTAAAAAGTTTGGCAGCTACCAATTTTAGGGAGCTCACAAACCAGGAATCTCCAAAGCAAAGTTCCTTCACTGAAGGGACACTTCAGAGCTACTAAATGCAGGGATCAACAGTGGTAGCACCAAGTTTGTCATAAATTAAAAGAGACATGAGCATTTAAATAAAAAAAAAAAATTGAAGAGTGGTGGTAAAGCCTACTTTCTAGAAGTAGTCATCATAGGAATATCCAACTAAATATAAGGAAAAAAAATCGACGACAACCAAGCAGTAGAGTGGCTTGCCCAAATAGGCTGGAGAATTGCCATCTTTGGAAAGTTCAGATGTTGACTGGATAATGCCCTAAGCAACCTGTCTTAATTTTGAAGTTATCCCTATTCAAGGAGCTCAGATGAGGTCACCTGCAGAGGTCCCTTTCAAGGCAAATTATTCTGTGATCCTCAGGAATCTGCCATCGAGTAGCAGATAGTTGTACAGGCTACTATCAATCACAGTATACCTTAATTTGATAACCACTAAGTTAACACTAAGTGCTTGATACTGCAGATTTACAAATCTTAACGTACTTTTTCATATGTATCAGCCATATAAATTTTTATGCCAGAATTTACCATTATTTTCAGAAATTAAATTACATATTTGTATTATGCTTAATACTAGCTGTTGAAATGATTTACACAAAATCAGCAACACTAGTCAATAATTGGGTACAGAAAAACAACATGAACTCAGCAAATTGACATTACACTACAAACTGGGGTTAAGCAGAATATATTGCCCAAATGGAAGTAATCCTACCAAAACATACAGTTATACTGCTACTGTTTGTTTAAAAATGGCTGTAAAACTTTAATCAGCTCAAGACAGAACTACAGCTCAAGTTCATATTTCAAGGAACAGCTTCCTACATGGAACTTATTTAAAAATTCAGTTTTCTTACTCTCTCAACAACTACACCCTTTATTGACAATTCCTTTACCTTGTCACTGTTGAAACAAAATTTAGAGTTGTAAGAAATTTTCAGCAAAAGAAAATAAAACCAAATAAATTTACAGGTTTAAAGAGACAAGCATATGGTGTTACAAAAATATAGATATTGCATGCTTGATATTATGCTATGCATATCTGCTCAGACACATCTTGTTTTACCTTCTTTCACTTTCCTCACCTTGAAAAAATAAAAATCAAACAATGCCTCAAACAGCCTTCATAATCTCACAAATCCAAAATTTACTGTCTGAAAAAAAAATTCCAAACTATTAACAAACGAGCATGATTTTTCTCAGTTCCCACTTTTTAAGATTCTCAAAATTGAGTGATACATTTTAAAAGGTAGGGAACAATAACAAAGACATGAGTTTATATATTATATATTAATGCAATGAGGTATTAATACAATACATGTGAAACTCCCTGATATATATTTATGAAATGGGAAGAAAGGCACCAGCTTCCTAAAATTTGAACACGCTAGTAACACAACACATAACGTTGTATTCAATTATGTCCTCTGTTCAAATTACAGAAGCCTCTGTATTTGGGAAACATATTATGCCCAGGTCACATTCCTGTGTTTATCTAAGTTTACAGTCTCTCCCTTTTCTTTAAATACTTGAAAGTTTTTTGTTCCTGCATGCTCTCAAGTGTCATCATTTATTGCCACAGGCACAATGGCTATATTTAACTAATAATGACAGTGGTTGTCATTAGATTTTTAACTCACTAACACTATTCTGACACATTATTTGAAGGATGTCTTAACTCTAAGTTTGATTAAAATTACAAACATCCTATCTTCTCTGCCAATCAACATATTTCATCTCCTTGCCCTGAACTTTTCTATGAACTCTTTGGGAAAACAGGTCATGGTATTAGAGTTCATTTAAACTTAAGAAGGCCACCAGATTGTGAAAAGACTTTTTCAAGCTTTTCACAAAAAAAAAAATAAAAATCTATGTTCATCAACAACTGAAGAATCTTTCTCACTATGTTTTGTGTGATAGGAAGCTGAAATCTTGACTTTAGTTTGTAAAATTATATTATGTTTCCTTTTAAAAACTGAAGTGACTTTTTACATTGGGAAATTTTTTAAAATATGGAAATGTTAGCAATTTAAACTGCTAATATTAGTCTTACAAAAAAGGGATTCAGTACTGAAAATTAAGCAAAAATTCCTGTGATTATACTTCAGCAGTCCAGAAGCAATGAAAATTTTTTCAAGAAATCAAAAATTTGGTACTGGTACAGTTTAAAAGAAACACTTAGCATTTGTTCATGTTATTTCATACGAATTCTTCCTTCATTTACACTCAAGTAAACATGAAATTATTTGGGGAATTAAACTGGTGTAAATGCCAAAGAGATTACATAAGATAAGCCCTTATGTAAGCAGCAACAACACAGTATGATAAAAACATATAGAGACTGGGTGAAAGTTTAAGACTCTGGTCCTGCACCTCAGCCCCGAATTTCGTTATTAGGCTGATAGTTTACATGAACAATTTCCTCCTATTTGGTAGAGAGAAGAGAGACAACTTCTCTCAGTCACCAGTGCTCTATACTTGTTTTTCCCACTCCTCTCAAATATTTCTCTTGAGCTTACATTCAGTGGATCTAGAATGATAAGGGCTGGGAGAGTTTCTGTCTCGTTGCTCACTTATTTACTGTGATTATGCTCCCATTGCTGTAAATATTATAAAAATATACAGAAAAACACTGTTTCATATTCAGACATTTTATAGTCTATGGACATGATGCAGAGGTCTATGGAAGAAGCTGCATCTCTTTTTTAAATTGAAGTGGATTCTGGGTAAAGCAGCAGAGTCTGCATGCCCCCAGAACATAGTACTAATACCTAACTAACTAACTCAGCATCATCTTACTCTTTGCTACCCTAAACAAAAATACAACAGGAGACATTCAAGAGAAACTGTAATAAAAAGGTAATAAATATGGCATTACATATATATTAAATGTAGTAGATACCATCATTTAATAAAATCAGTTTTCCTTAACACGAAAGTGGAAGCTATATATAAAGGGTTTGATCATCTCTGTTTAGCGGCATATTATAATGGGTGTTTACTGATTATCCAAACAATTCAATTTGTGTAATTAATCTTATGCTTAAGTATATTTTGAATTATAGCTTTCTAGTTACAAAAAATTTAAAAAAAATTTTAAAAATATAAAAAAAATTCTTGAAAAAAATATTCCCTCTCGTGATTATTCTACTCTGTCCAAGTTGCTGTACGTTTTTTTATTTTTAGATATATATAGAGAGAGAAATACAGGACAATCGGGTACTAAGGCCCAGTCAACATGGGTTTGTGAAAGGTAGGTCCTCCCAGAACAATTTGATCTCCTTCTGTGACAAGGTTACCCGTTTAGTGGATAAGGGAAAGGCTGTGGATGTGGTGTACTTGGATTTTGCTAAAGCCTTTGACACTATTTCTCACAGTATTCTGCTTGAGAAACTGGCTGCCATTGGCCTGGACAGGCACACCCTCTGCTGGGTCAAAAACTGTCTGGATGGCCAGGCCCAAAGCATTGTGGTAAATGGAGTTAAATCCAGTTGGAAACCAGTCACAAGTGGTGTTCCCCAGGGCTCAGTGCTGGGTCCAGTCCTGTTCAATATATTCATCAATGATCTGGACAAAGGGATCGAGTGCACCCTTAGCAAGTTTGTGGATGACACCAAACTGGGTGGCAGTGTTGATCTGCTTGAAGAAAGAGAGGCGCTGCAAAGAGATCTGTACAGGCTGGATCCATGGGCTGAGACCAACGGGATGAGGTTTACCAAGACCAAATGCCGAGTCCTGCACTTGAGACACAACAACCCCATGCAGCATTACAGGCTTGGGGAAGGGTGGCTGGAGAGCTGCCTGGAGGAGAGGGACCTGGGGGTGCTGGTTGGCATCCAGCTGAATGTGAGTCAGCATTGTGCCCAGGTGGCCAAGAAGGCCAACAGCATCCTGGCCTGTATTGGAAACAGCATGGCCAGCAGGAGCAGGGCAGGGATTGTGCCCCCGTACTCAGCAGTGGTGAGGCCACACCTCGAGTACTGCATTTATCGAGTTCTGGGCCCCTCACTACAAGAAGGACATTGAGGTGTTGGAGCGCATCCAGAGTGGGGCAACAAGGCTGGTGAGGGGGTTGGAGGACAAGTCCTACAAGCAGCAGCTGAGGGAACTGGGGTTGTTTAGCCTAGAGGAAAGGAGGTTGTGGCAAGGTGGGTGCTGGTCTCTTCTCACATGTGACAGGTGATAGGATGAAAGGAAATGGCCATAAGTTGGTCTAGGGGAGGTTCAGATTAGACACCAGGAAAAACTTCTTCACTGAAAGGGTAGTCAGGCGTTGGAACAGCTGCCCAGGAAAGTGGTTGAGTCACCATCCCTGGAAGTGTTTAAAGGGTGGGTAGATGAGAGTCTTAGGGACGTGGTTTTGTAAGGGGACAGGTATGGTCAGACTTTATGATCTCAGAGGTCTTTTCCAACCAGATGATTCTACGATTCTATGATTCAATAGATAGAGGAGAGAGAGAGATGGATGTAAATATATTATCACTTTTAACTATCAGTTTAAAATTTCTAGTTGAGTCATCATCAGTCACTCCATAAAGCCTATTGGTTGCTCCAAGAAATCAATCATCTGGTCAAACTCATGGTGGAAAACGTCTTTACAAACCAGTAACATTATCAAGCTGAAGTATTACACAAAGGTTTCTCATATTTCTTTAACAAACTACCATGGTTAATGGACAGGAAAGTGAAGCCCAAGACCAGGAAAGAAGGTTAAACCTGAAAACATGCATTTGCTGTGGTTATTGTCACATCGATAAGGCTCCATATAAGTTGTCTGGAAAAGATGCAGTAACTATGGTCATGTATCTCTATGAACGCTTAGCTTTACTAACCTGAATGCTTCTGCAGAAATCACCAAAGTTACTCTCAGTAGTACAGTGATTTACACCTAAGTATAATTGGGTTTGGATTGCGGTCTAAGTCCACAATTGATTGATCAGCCAAAACTCCTTTGTCTCCAACTCAGTAGCTCCGAACCAAGATCAAAGTTATTGGCAAACACAGAAACGGAAAAATTACTGAATGGAAGATGAAGCTTAGAAGAAGCCATGTTTTCCACAATACCATGACTGATAAAATCCACAAACTTTTTATGAGTGAGTGATAGAAAATTGAGTATTTTATTGGGAGGTTGCTGATGTCACTGGAGCTAAATTCAATAGAAAGAAATTTATGTCAGTTAAAGAAATCAGTCACTCATGAAGAAAAAATGAAGCATTACATTCGAGACACTTGTAACTCAATTGCAAAGAGATGTGGGGGTACGATAAAATCTGACAGGAGAAACATGAGGTATTAAAAAGAATAAATAAGAACATCCAAAGTATTTTAAAATTCAGTAACTGCTAAATGTATGAGTATCTATGAACAAACACTGAAGTATATGGTCTGCCATATATTTCCATATATTTAATACTACAATTGACTGTCCCCATATGTAAATTACATGGAAGAACATACTACAGAGTATTAACTCTTCGGTGCAGTTCAGCAACACACTAGTTCCACAACAGTCCCCCCCCAAAATATGTTTTAAATTCTTGAGACTTGATATTTTATGTTTCCTAAACTTCTGTTGGCACCTTATAACTGATAAGACGTATTTATTATAAATGTTGATTTGAATTAAATTAAAAGAAAAAAATGACTTTTAATTTTTACTCCAGATCATGCAATTTGACAACTTATATTTGAATCCTTATTTATTTAATTTAAATCTCAATTTAAATTTTAATATGTCAGAAAGATGAGAAGGTGAATAAATCCAAATAAACCAAGACATCAACATGATTCGGAATTATATTTTATCCAGCTATTTATATCACTTGAAGCAATTAAAGTATATGTAATATGATAGCATTCTGACAGACTTTGTGATTTATACAGTACTTGAAACACAGATTTCCACAGAGGTGCTGAATTGCAAATATTTATATGCAAAAAATCTCTCTGATTTCCATGGGATCACTCGTATACATTTGCTGCGTTAGAGCTTTACAGTTTAACACTTATCTTCCACTTCCACACAAAAAGGATTTGCTACTGACATTTGACCTTGTTATCTAAGCATTAAGGACTCAAATGCAGCAATCAATATGTTTATACTGACAAGTCATACTACTCTGTGCTCTCTTGCCAGTCTTGGGCTGGAGAAAGACAATATAAAATATATGCTGTCTGTCTCTATGTCTTTATACATCTCTAAAATCTATCTTCAATATATTGTAGTTTTTTTTAAATGAATATATTGTTCATTCATACTATATATAAATTAAAAATATAAGCAAATAAAGTATTATATATATTTACTAATTTACAGAGAATTTATGAATATTTTTAATATAATTTCTGATTTTTGAGCACATGGAATTCTATGCTACTAACTGTCATTTTCCATTTCTAATAAACTTGTAAACAATGGTGTACAAAGGCCCATTTTCTGGTATTGGTGGCTTTTCTACTTACAGCAGTGACTTTTTCCTGTTATACTTACCCTTTTAATGGACACACAATATGTTACTCTGTGCCCAAGCTCACCTACTCTTTCTTTTCTCAAAAGACAAGGCACATCTGCCACCTGCTCTAGTCTGTGTCCCAGCAACAACTGTCGAGCAGCAAAAAGATTGATTATCAGTCAAAAACCATTCAACAACACCAGATTTTGGTAGGTTAAGCTTGCTGATCCAGCAAGAGATGGTGTGAAATTTTCAGTAATGTGTGCCAACAGTTTGGTGCTAAAAGAACAGCAGTGCATGTCACGATGAAACACAGCCAAAGATATGCAGACAAAGCACAGAAGTTTTTGTTTTGAACTTGGCTTGCAAGAGGGAAATGAGAGAGAGAGAAAAGAAGACTCGCTTAATGGTTTTGAAAAATCTGTCATAACATTCAAGTCATATGCATGGAGAAACTATAACAGAACGAGTGAAGACTTTGTAACAAACTATAGTGGTGCCCATATAAAAATACTTCAATAATAGGATCTTTTCAATTATTCATACAGTACCAATAGCAGCTTTATCATTCACTTTTGCAAGAATAAATACAAAGATCTGTGTCTTTTACTGTATATATAGGCCATTCATTATAGCCACTCAAGGGAATGGATCACCTGTATCATACTCAGAAAAGATTTTGTTATAAACAACAGCTTATCATTTATAAAATTGATTATGTAACACACAGGCTTACTAACATAAGTTAGCATGACTACCTCTACAAATATGTAAGCATGTCTTTAATTACAGGACTTATATAAAAAAATGTACTAATTAATATTACATTTTCATGTGTATAGAGTGTGCTATGTAGTAGTCATTTTGTTAGGCAAATATCCAGTAATGAGTAGTATATAGATATAGTCTTGAAATGTATTTTGACTAAGTAATATCAATCTGTAAAAGAATTAGCAAAAGATCATTTGAATATTTTGAAATTTCAAATTAAATATTTAGCACTAAATTATGTCTCCTAATGCTTCCCAAGATAATAAATACTATTTAAAAATTAAGTAGAAAAATAAAAAGCAAGGCTTATTTTCTCAAGAAAGTACAGAAGAATAAAAACTGCTCAAAAGTGCAAAGAAATATATACGTAAAATATATACAGCCTATATATAAAATGTGCACATTAGTTTAATGATTTCCCTCTTGTTCTTCTCTCCTATCCCTAACTTTTTCAAAATAGGTCACATTTTTTGTACTACAGGATTATACAAACTGGAATGTTTCACATAATGTTAAACAATTTATCTTATTTGCATTTCTCATTGGAATTGTAGATGGCAATTTTAGATTCCTATCTACACATTCACTATGCTAGTAATAACTTTGCTTTTTATTATACATCAGCTTATATCAATTAAAAGTTCTTCATCACAAATGACAGTTGAATTAATAGTTTAATAAAACACCCAATTGATATCTTGATATTGAACCTTACTTAAGCTAATATTATAAAATATTACGCTGCAGAAATCTCACAATGTACTTCTTGATCTTAAAATACGACAAAGAGATATATTTACGTTCACATTTAAACTGTAAAGGCTTCAGAAAGAATTTCCCCCCATTGTAAAAAAGCACATGATTATCAGATTGGTAAACGAATGAGGAGGAAAGAAGAAAAATTTTTAAATAATGATCCTACCAAGCAATCTAAAATTAATACAGCATGATAATGTAGATATTCCATATAGCTTTATTAAATTTAAAAAAAAAATAAACAATGACATTAATGAATCCCATCTTACATTCTGTATTATTTTTGCTGGTGGAATAACCCTAATTAATTATGCCTGTTTGATGTCACTGAAACTAAACAGTAAATTCAATAATCTCTTTACATTTTCACCATTTAACCTCCTGCAGGCTCCCTAATGTCTATTCAGATCTATATTAAATTAAGTACCAATGCTAATGAAGGGCAATAAACGTGGCTGTCAGTAGATTTTTCTTTCATTAAGCACATTATCCTCTGACTGAGCTGTAAATGAGTAAACATTAGTTTTGTTAAACCATGCAAAAAGACAGGACAAAAATCATTTTTAATTGCACCCTTTGAGTCATTTGCTGGGGGTTCTCAGTTTTGTGTTTGGTTTTTTACCCTTCATTTTTCTAAATGGGTATAAAAAGATCTCTCCAGTTGAAATCCAAACGTCGGCATCATGGGGTATGTCTTTAGGTTCTAGCGCTTCAGTGCTGTCTGCCAAGAACACTCATCGTGCGGCCATGTTCAGATTCAGCTTTTCAGAGCACTCCTCCAGCAGCTAAATGAATGCAAGAGGTAAGGAATACTGATTACAAACATATTTATTTTAGGATCAGTATTTTGTCAGAAAAAATAAAATTGGAAATAAAAAGCATTTTCAACTAATTTACCAATTGTAGTAATTGCAGTACAAGTCACTGAGTATTTTAGTGATTATTACTAGAAATCATAGGATAAGATGAGAAAAACACATAACTTTAAAAAGACTGGTGTAAAAGTACTGTGCTCTTGCCTTTTAATGTCAAATAATATTGTACATCATACTGTAACTTATTTCACTTAGCATTTGCAAGAATTCTTAACAAGTCACACATTTTAGCAACAGTTCATGAAGGAAAAAAACTTTCATGTAAGCTTATTTTAATGGAAAAAGGTATTTATGGTGGGGTTTGAAGCAAAAGCTATAAAAATGAAGTTTATGCATGCAAGAAAACTTCTATTAGAAATTAATGGCTTAATTAAGGACACAGAAACGTTAGAAAAGATCCTTCCTGCTGTGTTTGTAAGTTATATCTTTGATTATATTTGGCTGCAGTTTAATAACTTTGGATACTTCAAATGCCTTCTGGACATGCCAGAGTTTTGAAACAGAGACCACAGTTATTTCTCCTGAAAAAAATGCAGTTTAGGATATTAAAGAAACAATCCAAAGATATTTGGGGAATTTTCCACTTGTCTTTTAGAACTTTCATAATAATCATGTGACAAGACAATGGTCATTAAAATTCTTGCAGCTAAAGAATTTTGTTTGCAGCACCTAAGTTATAAACATAGAAAATACATTGAAATTGGACGGTTGTAAGTAAAATAAACTCAAACTGAGTCTATTCAGAACTTCTAGAATACTTTGAAAGCAGGTACTTGATTTGATTATGAAGTCCTTTTATGCAATAACAAGAATGAATTCTTAAGAAATTCAGATTAAGAAAATTAAGAAATTAAACATCTAATTTTACAAGTAGTTTCCAATACCTATCAGCAAACAAATAAAGAAAATAATTTTGTTGATTCTAAGAAAACTTGTAATTAGTGTGTGTGTTCAGTCCATACTATGTAGATTATTGCCTCTAGTTTAAAAATTAAGAACTAATGACTGTCTTTTCTCAGGCAAAATTTCAATCAAATTGACAGCAATTATGCCTGTACAGTGACTGTAGAGTGGTGCTTGTTGTTAATGGTTTCTGTTTCCCAGATAGCAAAATACATTCAATGCTGCTGCTAGAATACAATTAAATAAACTAATACTCAATTTAAAAAAAAATCATAATAGTATTTTAAAATGCTCATACCACAAACAACTTCTGAATAATAACCACAGTAAGATTATATTTAAAAAGACAAGGAAAAAAAAGATCGGAAAGGAGATTTATAAAAAAATGTCATCTTCAGCAAGAACACTTGTGACATATGGTCTCCATCCTAGTCTGCAACAAGGAGTTCCCATGCAGAACTCAAAACTGGTTTAAGGCCTAAGATTATCATTTCTCTGCCATGAAAAAGCTTGGAAACATTTCAATTTGCACTGAACTGATACTTCACTTAAACCATATCTTTTTTACAATTTCCATATTTCTCAAATGACAAAATGACCTCATTAAGAATCCCAGCTATTTTTGTCTTCTTTTTAGCATTTCTAAACCAAGTCATGCTATTAAATCAGCATAGCTACTTCAATCAGTACTAAACCATATAAATAAGAAAGTCAGTATGTAACCCCCTTAAAAGGAACTATGTATTTTCTTTTTGGTTTTAGAGTTTAAGGATTTCATACTCCAGGAGACAAGTATATTAAAAAAATATGTCATCATACAAAATTAGCAATTACAAATAATTTAGTGGTTTTAGATAAGGCACTTTCAGAAAATACAATGAAATTTAGAGTCATTTGTATCCTATCTGATGTCATCTCTGGACACAAATGATGAGATACTATGACAACTATATGCATCTAGATTTGTCTCGGCTTACAACAGTTTGCCTCATCAAAACAGAAGACACTAACAACAAAAACTTTTTGATGAAGGGATATAAATCAAATACACTAAAATACAATTTTGTTTACCAGGTCTTAACTTTAATCGCCTTTATGGTACATTGCAAAATCCAATTGTTGTCTTGGACTTTTCATACTGACAGAAATAATTTTGGATTAATTAAGGAGAATCACATTTTTATTTTTACAGAGGGTCATCTTGATGGATACTACCTATCTATTAAGTCTATTAAAAAATTGTAAAGTAAACTGGGATGCTTGGTTTATTGTAATTTTATTTGTCTTTCAGAAATGTTTGAAGAAATCAATACAGTTTCAAAAGGGGTTTACTCTCAGGGATTGTTAGGTCAAGAAATCTTAAGAAAAATTAGCAAGATACTTTTTAGAGTATCAACAGAATCGTCATTACAAGGTGAATAAACTGCAGCAGTCATGATTAAGAGGAAAAGAGAAGAGCTTTGATTAACTTAGTTGACCTGTGGGAACATGTTCAGCTCTCTTTCTCTTGGATGGTGGTATAAGACAGAAATTGTCTGTACTCTTTGATTCGTAGCTGTCTATAAGTCTGATACTCTGTCACAGCTCTGAACTAATTTTTTGAAGTGTAGAACCTTGAAGTCTTGACCTTCTTGATATCATTGCTGATTGCAGGTGAGTGTTACGAAAACACAGAAGTTGTCTAGAGATCAGCTTCTCTTAAATATTTTTCATAGCCATTTTTGCATAGGGAGAGAGACATTTTCTGAAACATAAATATGTTAAATATAGTTCAAATTTTATCTTTTTGCTCTGGTCTTTCAACTACTTTAAATTAGTAATTCTTGACTGTAAGAAGTTCAGAAAAGCCTGTAACCACTTAATTAAATTTTGAAAACACTCTATAAAACTGTGCTAATTGTTTCATCCTGATTCTTATTTCTGCAAACTATGAAATTATTTAAGTATTCAGCTCAAATAATCTTTGCACAATCTAAGATCAGAATAGGAATTGTATAAAGCGCTGTAGCTCAGGATTATGGTGAAATACCGTAGGTATTTCAGCTATGCTATACCACACTAGCACTGAGACTAGCCTTCCTTCGCACAAAATGAACATTAAATCATGTCATATAGCTAAAAACAATATTTTATTTCCATTAAAAAAATAAAATAAAATAATGAAAACAAAAGCCTCCAACTTCCAATTTGAGGCTACTATTAATGGTACAAAAGTACTTTATACTGTAGGACAAAACTCTAGATTGAATATTCACCCATATGAAGATCACATAATCTAATTTTATGCAGTCTTTGGAAGACCCAAAGAAGCACTAGTATAATTATTTCAACAGCAGTATCAAAGATCAAGAAGAAGCAAGAAAGGAATCAGATGAAATCGAGTTCTCATTCTTCTTTCAAATCCCTTATTCAGATTCCTCATTAAAATAATTCTTAAGTGTCAGAATATTCCCATTATAAATTTAAAAAATGATGTCACAACAAATGTGAACTTCAAAATTTGTCCACATGGACTACAGTATGTTTACCCAGGAACTCCTTAAACTAACATACTATTATAGGAATACTAAATACTGGAGTTCAATGAAAAAAAACTCTTTTATGTACTATCAGTCCGAACACATTATTATGCGTTTTTAATTCTCACTAGTGACAGCAAGAAGGAATTATTTTTTGCAAATACTATTTTTTCCTAAAAGGCTGCTTTGTTACCCACTTCAAGAGCAGAAAATAACTACAAAAGCAGAAGCAAATTACTTTACACAACAAAAATCTATTAATTGCAATTATTTATTCTGTAGATAACTTCCTTCTTTAGCCAATAACACCCTGTCTTACTACTTATGAACTATTTTGATGAAATATTAACAGTACTATTAGTTTTAACTAGGAATTATCATATTCACATGACAAGTAAACCACCACATAAGTGGTCTAGTGTAGCAAAGGGCTACTACTTTTCAACAAAATATAGCTGCTACAAAACCTTCTGTCATTAACTTACACTACGCAAGGAAAGTATCTACAGGACCACTGCTATTATTGTTCCCCAGTCTTTTTCCAACCTTTTCTTAAAATTTCCCATAATTACAAAAAAAAAATTATATCTACAGTACATGTAAACCTAGGGTGCTCATGCATATGGTCCAATTACTTAACTGAGGTGGTTTCAAACAGAAAATACAAGTGTGCAATTATTCTTACACTGCTGACCTGTTTTATACTTTGAGAAAACTCAAACTGAGATTTAACATTAGCATCCATCCTTCTGCAGATTAAATGCCATAAAATGAAAGTGGAAACCTCATAGAAGAGTCAGTTTGAAATTGCATGCCCGTCAGTAAAAGTAGCTTGATACTCCATATTAAAGTAAAATTTCTTCTTAGTCAATGGTAAATTTTGCCAGCTGCTATCACCAAGATGTTATGATCCTGTTTTTATGGACAAAGATGCCCAGATAGAGATACAGAGAGAAAATGTTCTGAAACTAGAAAATTAAAAGTGAAAAAAAAAAAAGCCTTAACAACTTTTTTTTCCCATTTAAAAACAATTAAAACACTGTTTATTCATGGCCAAGGCACAAGGAACTTTTACTTTCAGTTAGTCCTACATGCTGAAATTGTTCAGCTACATAGATCAAAATTTTTATTCTCTTGTGCTAGTGCAATTTTCTGATTATTAGTCTAACTAGATACCATTTCTCCATTTCTTATTTAAATAGAAAACAACAGTATACTAAAGAAAAGTACAGTTTTCTCAGACATGAATCTGCACATGGCTAATAATTTTTTCCATAAGTGAAAAACATCGTTACTTTAACAGACATTAGTTCAGTAACAACAGCTATACTGATCAAAGTTATCACCCAGTTTTGGATGCGAATCCAACAGCAGGATAATGACAGTTGCCAAGGATTTGTACTTGCTGTCGCTTACTACTAGTGTTGCCTGTCAAATTGTCTCTTTTTCTTATACAGAAGCCATGGAATTTTTTATGGATAGCAATTACTTACAATATACAATGAAGTACATCAGATGTAACAACCACCCTTTAGCCCTTCATTATTTGGTCGTCTCTTTGTTACATCTAGTCACCCATTTTCACCTAAATTATTTATTTATACTGCATATTTGACAAGCATTTATTCTTTGTTTTATTTTTGTCAGTAGTTGTTCAAAAGATATAGTGATTTATTTTAATATTCTATTATGCAAATTTCCATATTTAACACATTATTTTTATTTTTGTACTTGCACTTCATGTCGGATTTCTCAAGAAAAGCATCATCTGCATTGCAAAGGCACTTTATTTATGATGGTACTACCAGATCTTAACCAGATTGGAAGGGTTAAGCAAATCTTATATTCATTCATTATTTGTTTGCATTGTTGAGGTATATTTCTCTAGTCACCATATATGTTTCGTATTTGTTTGTACTCCCGTTATTATTGCACTATATGCACATATACACCAGATAACCATGTTAAAATATCTTTGTATCGACAGATGACAGTTTGATATTTCATGTATTGTGGTCCTGAAGCATTTTCTGATACAGGTCTACATTAACATCATCATTATAGTCATGAAAATTCTAAATTTAATTTTACTATACATGAAACCCACAGTATATATTACTTACATGATTGAAAAACAAAGCCTAATAGTTTAGGAAATACAACATGTTTGGGAAATCACCTTCATAATAATTCACTCAGCAAAGGGCAGCTCTACACACATAATCTGTATCACTTTAGGAAGGGCCTTCTTCAATAAACAATGCTGCAAACCTCACATCTGCCAAGTAAACTAAACAGTACTCAACTCATATAGCAGTTGGAAAGAAAAAGTGATGATTGTTTTCCTTTTGTTAGGAAATTCAAAACTTCTCCTTTTCTCCTAGTAATTTTCAAATTACAGGCTATCACAAAAATACAATCCATTCTAAATGAGTATACCCTGAATAATAATGTAACAAGTTCAGGCTGTGTGTGAAACTCATGTCCCTCTAAAATTGTTGGGAATTTTGCCAAAGACTTGAATGAAAATTTTATCCTAGATCTCAGAGCTGATGAATAGAAAGAAACCGCTTCTCCTTTCTCTGTCACTTCCCCACTGAAACCCTGGCACCCCGCAGACCTCTGGTCATGAAAGATTTTTCTCCAGTATCCCAAAGAGAAGAAAAAACTATAATGCTCAGTTAGGCAAATGATGCCTAATGCAGAAGAAAAAACAGCCTATTTTGGATATCACAATAATCTGATAGCACTTACTATCTCATCTTACTTAGCAAAGAAACTAGGCAGCACCCAATATGCCTCTTCTGTCTAACCTCAAATGCCAGAGAACTGGATTTTCTTTCAGTTCTTGGAACAGACAAAACTGACTCAATGCCTGAGGAATGAAGTTGCCATACTATGGAAAAGAAATCAGTGCAAAAACTGAGAGTGTACACTCACTTCCTTGACCAAAATAAGCACTCATGAAGAAATTGTTGATTAAGTCATCATAGCAGTTTTACTAGCTATGTAGATAACAGTGTAAACAAAAAGCTGTAAAAGTTTAAAACTTAGGTGTCACACTTGCACAGTTAAAGTGGCTACCATCTGCTCCCATGCTTCTTTGTGAAGCAGAAAAAAAGGGTAACAGCACCTTGGGATCTTAAATGACTGTAAGGGCCCTGACTACATCCCCCTCCTGAGGATTTGGCCACTGGGCTCGGGGCCAGCTTGGAGATAGCGCAGCTGAGGGCTACCCCTCCTTCCCCCTGGTGACCATGGGGAGCTGCCAGACAGCTCTGCGGGACAGCCCAGCCAAGGCTGGTCCCCTTCTGTGGCAGCTGCCATCAAGCTGAAGCTCTAGTGCTCAGTCTTGCCTGCAGGCAGTCTCCCCAGCTTGGCAGCCGTGCCCCTCCCCGTGGGGCCTGCTGATCTGTTCCTGCACCCCAGCCCATGGGATGACTTTCCAGCTTGGCCTGGCGACCACTGGCTGTACCTGACCCCGGCCTATTGCCTCGCCTTCCTGGCCTGCCCTCAGCCCTGCTGTATCACCCCGGGCTTGTCTGAAGACCTGGGCTCTGGCTGTCCGGGCCACCACCCCAGCTGGGCCTTGCCTGGCAAAGCCCCTGCCCCTTGGCCTGGCAGTCAGACCCAGCCTCCAGCTCTCAGATCACTTCTTTTGGTAAAAAAAACTCAACAACCCTCCTGACTGAAATCAATTATTAACACCATGACTTGGCATTCCAGTTTGCTGTCTGACCAAACAAGAAGAACTGGTATCTAAACTGGTATCTAAAGAGCCAAAGAAACGTGAAAAGACAAAATTATTTTACAGATTCCAGGACTACTAAGTCGACTGCAGATGGATCCAGAAGGAAGGATCCATAAACACTGAAAGAACTAAAATTTTAAATAAAGACAAGAGTCGAAAATCAATCTATCTTTAGGGTGTTCAGATATTTTTCCCCCTTACTTGAGTGAAACTGAGAGGACACTATGTAGACAAAAATGTTTTCAATGTTTTACTTCATCTATAGTCTGAAACTGATGCCAACAAAATATTTACTCTATTATATTTTTACAATTTAGCACAGAACAGCAAATTAAACCTCTTACTTTGACAAATGATATGAGTGAAAAGTTGCCATGGCTTTACTCACACATTTTTTGCTAACGTAGGCTGTGCATGCATGTGGCATGAAAACATTTAAAGTTTGGAGCTCATCGTATTTTTGTGATGATGTACATGCCATATGGCATTTTTCCTGAGCACTTAGAGCTCTGCTGCTTGCCATTTCCCATTTAGAAGTACAAAAGATTGTCACTAAAATGAAAGCACAAGCTTTTTGTTAATAGTTAAGACTGATGATTAAATAGTGATTAGAAAATTGAGCCAATCTTGTATCATCATTTTCTCCACAGCTTATGAGAACATGATGAGTTTTAGATGGAATTTCATTTGGATGCATGTATACTTTGCATAGTGCTCCTTTCTAGATTAGCAAGATTTAGAATAGAACAGGAAATTTGAAGGCTATAAATAAAGAGAAAAAATACATTCTCTGCGGACTTAAATAAATCTGATTATCTGTATATATAATAAAATCAGAAACACCTGATCTAGTTAAGTAAATTTTCAATAAAGCCACATGGTCTTGTCTTCCATTCTGCCCCTATCTCCTCTACCCCTATTGTATTGGTATGGAAGATTATTGCAATGTAACAACTGATGTATTTCAGAAGTTGTTTCTACAAAGACATCACCAAGAACTCAGGAGCTTTGCAATTATTCTATTTTGTTTAACAACTTCTTTTTCCTAATTTAGGGAAAAGAAGTGATAGACCTTGAAATAAAATTACTTGAATACAGGTCAGAATTTACATAAACCTAAAGAAGATCACTGGCTTTTGGACATATATACAGCCTAAGAGTTTACCTATCATTGATTGAGACAGAGAGGAGGTCAGTTGAAAAACCCTTAAATTATATTTTCTTTTGCATAAGAACTGCCATTTCATGTGCAAGTTACTCGTGAAAAACAATCTTTCACTTTCAGTGCTACTGAAAAAGCTGTGCTGACGAAAACTTACAAAGCTCTTAAAGTGAAAGCTTGCTTTAACACTGTAAAAAGATCAAAATTTGGATACATGTTTTATTTTAATGAAAAGAAACAACGTACAATTTACACAGGAGCCGTACTATTTTTAAGAGACAAGAGTTTATGGGTTGATACCTAAAACAGCTTAGCAATCTCATTTACCAGTATAAGCTATGGTAGCAGTAAATGATAAAGCAAATCTGAAGCCGGCATATACAGTTTAAGAGATAAGTCCTGCAAATAGTTACACAGTTGTTTAATATACTTTAATGTGTCCATTACTCAGAGCAAATAGAACAATATATGCTTCTTTGCAGGACTGAATCCCTGTTGTGCATTTCTAAAAAAAATATTTGTGTTTGAAGTATATATTATTATTATTTTCACGGTCCACAAAATGCAGGCATAACACCACGTCATATAAATCACCATGACAAACTTCAAACATTCCTTTCATTGAAAACAGCTACAAAATCCTTTAATCTTACAAACTGATCCATTTGAGTAGTTATGCAAAATAGGTTGCAGTTTCTTTGCCTTCCTGGATTTCTTGAATTACTTTTTCTTCTAGATCTTTTGTTAAACACATTTATTTTTTTTTTGTATGATAGGACTTTTTTAAAAATTTGTCTGTACGATGTCAATATCAACAGGCCATGAACTTGCCTGAAATATCAATGGACAACAAACACCTCCCACAAAACCAACATTTAGGTAACAATAAAGAAAAACGTAGAACTAAGTCATTCAATGAGCCACATAAAAGCCTACTATATTGCTGAAATAGAATTTTAGTGTTCAACTAGATTAATCTCAGTACCAGTTACAAAAATTAGAAAGAAATGCAAATTTTATTCATAACATTTATTCTCATTTGACTGGATTGATCTTCTGTGACTGAACGTTGTTCCTCTTATCTTAACACTCAGTCATCACTTATATGTGTTATCTCTAAACAGTTTTACCATGTGCTTACTTTTATAGATTTTACTCAATCTAGCTCAGCACGCAATTTGATGATAAAGCAATATGATCTAATGGCTATGTGACACAAAAACGGGCAGAATTGCTCCCCTTTTCCAACTCTTCCCCTTGTCCTGGACAAGTTCTCCAGCTAGCTTCTCTTTGTTGGCACTGATGCAGGACAAATCTGTTCAGTGGAGCTAAATCAGCATAAAATTATAAATTTTTTGACAGAATTAGATTTTTGTTCATTTATCTCCATGAATTATTTCACTGTGTGGTCACACAACAGCGTTTCACAGTTGATGCAAGGGCAGCAAGCATACAATTGAACTGTGAGAAAAAGGAATGGCCGAAGAATTTTACCAGTTTCAGTGTCAACCAGTCATTAGATCAGCACAGCTGTATCTTCAAACTACATCTTTCAGTTCAAACTGAAGAGACAACAGGAGTTTTACTTAGGCTAAGACTCCTATATGTAATATAGGAAAATATAATGAAATGGTATTCGAGGTACAGCAACCATATTCTTTCCTGTAATGCTAAAAGGCATTTTACTACTTGGAAAGTACTTTAGTCCTTAAAAGAATTCACATAATGGAAAAATCTTAATCAAAAGTATGATAAATTATAAATTATATCTCTAAAGAAAAAAGGCAAAAAGCCAATTAGCCCAGTGTTTCTCTTCAACAAACATGTAGAAATGTGTCCAATTATCTTGGAAAAAGCCTATTAAAATAAAATGAATAATCTAAATACCAGAACTAAATATTTCATTTTATAATTAGCTTTCTCAAGAAGCGGGTTTTAACATAAACTATGAAATACTGTCGATCTGTCACGTTTGCAAGCCTGATAGACACCACGGTTGTTGCTCCATTGCCTTTGTGTGTATTGCAGTTTGCGTTAGCAAGGAACCAATGTGACATTAAACATGCCTGTTTCTGATAAGGGTTTTGAAACATCTGAATATTTGGTTTAAGTATATCAGAATAAAGATCAAGGTTTTTCAACAAAAAGAGTCTCAGTTTTTTTATTATTTGAAATTAAACAAGAAGAAATATGACATAATGTGTCTTTATACATATGGTTAGCAGCATGTGACTACACAGAATGTGAACATATGTACAAGAGGGACAGGAAGAAAAGAGGTTCTTTTGTTTGAGAAATCTACATGCAATCCAGGCATAACTGCGATTTTAACACAGAGAGTGGACGGATACGAAAACCGTTACATGTTCTATGATAGATATGAAAAAAAGGAAAGCCATAAAATGGCACGCTTTCCTTTCAGAGTTGCAGAGAGATATTAAGAACAATGTGTATCACAGAGAAGTATTCCTTTCTTAGAATCTCACAAAGCATGATGCAATTCTTTATTAATTAATTCTACAGAGCCTACATGACAGAACTGGGATTGAAATGACAACGTATGGAAACATTTACTACATAACATACTGGCATACAACTGGGAAAAAAGGGAAGTTGGTTGTATAACTTAAACTTTAAAAAAGTTGGACCTTGACTTCACACAGCATAAGATTCATTAAAATGACCATGAGGCCTCAGTGTAAGTACATCATAATACTAGCCTAGTCATGCTACCTTTTTCATTTGCAGGTAATCAGATGGGAACGAGGCCTTTCATAGCATGAGTGGGAAGCCCATTACAATGAAAATGGGGATGAACAAAGCATAACCAAGAACAGTTAATGAGACCCTTAATTTTAAACAATACTGTGCTCATAACGACATATTTTTGGCTCAGGCAATAAATGATAAATTCAAATTTTGGAGGATTTAGCACCTGAAAGATGTCTCTACACTCGTGCTGTTTCTTGTTATCTTTTCATTCCAGAACTGGCCACAATCAGAGATAGAAGGCTAAGTACGTGTTTAGCCCTGTTTGGCTGCTCTTTAGTTCTGGTGCTCACAGACCAAATCAAATTAAAACAGTAGATTTTTGTAAGGTTTGCCACTCTGAGTAAACACTCCACTCCCCGTTCTTTCTTACTAACACAGCAAGTTTGGACATTAAAATATCAGGTTAATAATGTGATTTTTCAAGTGCAGCTTGTTTAAATTATCAAGTTTGCAAAGCCAGGCACTCAAAATCAAGATAAAAATATTAATTCGCATATGCAGTTTTTATTTGACTGTAAGTACATGGATTTGGATAGACCTAGTGACATGATGATTTGGCTTTATGATTCCTCCAATTCACTCATTTTGCTGAGCTTGAAATGTGCAGGGAAATGTAGGAAAAGAGAGAATTGTCTCATGGCTAAGGTCTGCTGCTCCACATAAATGGGATACAATTTTTGTTTTGTCTGAAGTGATTTGCATAAGTCACATCAACCAAAATTTCCCATTTAAAACACAAACACTAGCCACATTTTCTAGATACCTGATTCAAAGTATCCGGGATCTGCTGTTACAGTTTTCCTAGTAACTGTAAATGAAGTCTGCTGTGAAGATACATACATTAGAAAGACAAGTACTGTCAGGTACAGGAGTTTTATTCCAAAACAGAATACCAACGTGCATTGTTACCTTGACACTTCAAACTTTGTGCCTCCTTTCTCCCTATCTGAAAAGGATATCCTTTGAACTTTCAAGACCAATGATATGAGTGTCACAAGACTTACAGTTACAGTGTGGAACCAAGTAATGTCTATTTATTATGGTGTTTATTATTGATGACTGCATCTTCAGAACAATATTTGAATAAAGGTCCATACTTTAAACAAATAAGTCACATGAACACTTCATTTTTGGTGGAGGCTGAGTCACCTGAGAATAAACACACAATGCAAATAAGCTATACATTACAACACACAGATACCACGTGGGTGAAAAAAGATGAGAATAGCTGCTTCTGGGTTCAGCCAAGTGCACAGCTTTTACTATTGTTTTAATGCTCAATCATTAAGTAAATATTGATAGAGAAACGTTGGAGAGGCATTGGTAAAACTCCAGTGTAAACGTGGCAGGCTACAAGAGTAGGCTGTCACAGGGCACAGGAGTCAATGCCATGCAGATTACTGCTAGCAACAGGAGGAAAGGTATGAGTATCTTTGTCTTTCTCGCGGTTAATCTATGCCTGGTTTAGTCTGATTGACACTGCACTCTAAAGACAAAAACTAAGTCATAAAATCTTTCAAATTATCATATTTGACTGAATTTTCATCCATGGATTTTACTCCACCTGCAGCACACTAGACAAGGTAATAATTTATGATAATTATATGAAAATATACAATTAATATTCATCACCTCTCATTTCTCATCACTTTAGATGATCAGTAATGCAGAGTAAAAATGCTGTCAGATTTCTAATTGCTTTGTAATGGGACTGAAATAGGGAAATCGTTAAAGACAAACAATCTGTCACTTGTCTGTTACCTTAACTATCTATCACTTAAAAAACCCTCATTAAATACATTGCTAATGAACGACAAAAGACTGTACTCGGTGCGCCCAGATGTACCTTTTTAAACAATATTGTAAATTGCTTAAATAATTCCCAAGACATTTTCAATCATTTTCGTGGAAATTTAATGGAAAACATATATTTTCTGTGCACGTTACATCTCATTTGTTCACATCATTATGACATTTAGTCTATCATATCCACATCTCCCAGGAGACAAAACTTTGTTTTTCTTTTCACTGTTGACAAATCCGACCCCATTAAAACCAATTCTGGAACTTAACATTCAGATCTCTGACACCTGTCTTTTAAAAAAAAAATAAAAAAACTCAAAACATTAATCAGTTTTAAATAATTCTCTCTCCTATGGATTTTTTTTTATTTAGATTAAAAAGGAAACCCAACATTGTTCAAACTTGAAAACATTATTTTATCTTTCACAGAAAAAAACCAATCATTCTCAAGAGACAGCATTCAGAATTTTCACTAAGACCATTCTTTTGAGTCAGCTGTCCACTATAGTTGACAGAAAACTTCAGTTGAAAAAAACCTCATTGTACAGACTTAAGCAGTCAGAATGAAAATAGTATGCTAGAAGCATCATCAGCGACATCCAACAGTGAACTATTGTATTATTAATTGCAATGTGAACTAATTGCTCTTATTAACTGCCACATTAAAAAGTTTGAAAAATCAAGAAAGAACAACCCCAAAAATATCCACCTGTGCATAACTTAAACATGCTCAATCTCTTAAATTCATCAAAACCAAATCAATACTCAGTGCTCGTTTATGTTGGTATTTCTCAGATGCTAAAACAGTACAGTCTTACACAAAAGGTGTAAGAAGAATTGAAGGCTGGAAATAGAAGCCAGGCAAATTCCAGCTTAGAATTAGGGACAATATTTAACAGTAGGATGATCAGCTATTGGAGCATCCTTCTCAGAAGTGAGCAATTTTCCACCTTTTATTGGCAGTCAGACAGAACATACCAGACTCAGAACAGTCCTGCAGTACATGATAATTCAGACTGGGTGATCCAGTGCTTTCTTTGGGCTTTATTCCCACGAATCCTGTTTCTTCTCAGTTACAAGACAAAAGAGAGCAGAGCAGATTATGCTTTCAAAAATTATTAAATAAATAAATAAATTAGTCAGTTAACAGACTAATTCAGGTGTACTGCTTTGTATCAAGAGCACCACTACAAAGTATGCCGACATTTAACAAACAGAAATGCAGTCCAGCTAGGGACACATTTGTCCAGCTGGGAATTAATACAAAATAACTTTGTCTCTCCACTGATAAAAATGCATTTTTTGCAAAACCTGTAATTTCTCAAATATTCTGAATATTCTAGATGCTAAGTAATCTTAGAAAGGCTTGCATTCTGATTTTAATAAAACCTGTGCATCACTCTCTTGTACACATATATAGCAAAATAAAATGAATACAAAAACAAAAGCCAAAAAAGCTTTACTACTCTGAACAACACTTTGGAAAATACCACTCATCTACAGAAGAAAAAAACCAAAAAAGTAGTTAAAAATGAAAAAGTCTGGATTTTCAGCAGTTTCGTAAAAGAATAAAATAAAACAGGGGTCACTCCATCATTTGTACTCATTTTTTATTGTACTGATGTGACACAGTAGTCCAGTTAATTCCTTAAATAATTATTTTCCTGTACTTCTATGACAATACAGCACAATACTACGTGAGTTTTAAAGAAAACATCACAGTATCACAGTATCACAAGGTTGGAAAGGACCTCTGAGATCATCAAGTCCAACCTATAACCTAACACTAACACCAACCATCATCTAAACCATGGCACTCAGTGCCTCATCCAGTCTCCCCTTAAACACCTCCAGGGTCGGTGACTCCACCACCTCCCTGGGCAGCCCATTCCAATGGCCAATCACCCTTTCAGTGAAGAACTTTTTCCTAACATCAAGCCTAAACTTTCCCTGACAAAGCTTAAGTCCATGCCCTCTGGTTCTGCCACTGGTCACCTGAGAGAAGAGACCAACCCCTGCCCGACTACAACCTCCTTTTAGGTAGTTATAGAGAGCAATGAGGTCTCCCCTGAGCCTCCTCTTCTCCAGACTAAACAGCCCCAACTCCCTCAGTCTCTCCTCGTAGGGCTTGTGCTCCAGCCCCTTCACCATCTTCGTTGCCCTCCTATGAACACATTCCAGTATCCTAACACCTTTCCCAAACTGGGGGGCCCAGAACTGGACACAGTATTCAAGATGAGGCCTGACCAGTGCCGAGTACAGGGGGACGATAACTTCTCTGGTCCTGCTTACTACTTACATCAGGAATAGTGATTCCTGATGCAGGCCAGGATGCCATTGGCCTTCTTGGCCACCTGGGCACACTGCTGGCTCATGTTGAGCTTCCTGTCCACCAGCACTCCCAGGTCCTTTTCTGCCTGACTACTCTCTAGCCAGTCTGTCCCCAGTCTGTATCTCTGCATGGGATTGTTGTGTCCAAAATGAAGTACTCGACATTTGGACTTATTAAACATCATCCCATTAGAATCAGCCCATCTCTCCAATCTGTCCAGGTCCCTCTGTAGGGCCATCCTACCCTCTAACAGATCAACCCTTCCTCCCAGCTTGGTATCATCTGCAAATTTGCTGATGATGGACTCAATCCCCTCATCCAAATCGTCAATAAAGATATTAAACAGGACAGGACCCAAACATCTACCAAAATGTTAAATACTATCCCAAGAATGCCTAAAAGCCCCGATCTTCATTTAAAGTGTCTTACATTAAAGAAGAGAAGAAAACTTTTTAGCATATTTAGGTGTCCAGCTCCAGTGAAATTGATAGTACCTATGCATAATTACATAACAATTCAAGATATTTAAGCAACTAATGAAGCCTGATTTTGTACAGACTTAGGTCCTGTACCTCTCATTCTGGGACAAGAGTCCCAGGTCTCCTCCGTGACTTCATTGTCTCCACACATCCTAAACTTTTATGTCAAGTTCCTCATACTTGCCATATCACTCACATCCTTCTGTTTTGCCATCAGAAGGGGAAAAAACAGCAAATCCTATGGCCATTTTGAACAGTACACTGATTTACCAGACAGCAGCTGCCAAAAGCAATAGGTAGCGTTTGAATTCCATCTGTTTTGCCCAGTTGTCCCTCCCCTACACATCTATTTGATGTCAACAAACCTTGAACTAACTTGTGATACCTCTAGCAAAGAAAGATTATCTAATTGGCTTCAGATTGATCAACAGCTTCAAAAGTCATTACAACCATACAGCTTAAGATCAAGTTGGCCTAACCTGATCGTGACCTTATGATTTCTGAAACTGAATAGATTAAAATTATGCAAAACTGAGACACAAAGATTATAATAACATACAAGGCCACATAATCCTGCAGTAATTTCATTTTTGCAGCCCATTATATTAAACAGCCTGTTTTCTTTTACTTTGGCAGGACTACTGAACATGCACACACAAAAGAATGTTTTACCTCCAAAATTGTTCCACTGACTTCAGAGACAATTCCTTAACATTTGTAGGTAATTTTAAGTTAAACAGCTAATTGCAGATAATTATACTATTGGATACAAATGCTGACAATCTCTCAAATAACTCTGAGTTTAAACTATGTCACAAGCTGGCTTGAGGCAGCAATCAATGAGTTAAAATGGAAAAAAAACCCCTCCATATGCAACATTTAAGAATTCTGGGCATAAGGGATAGAAATGGATATTGTAAATGTATTCATCTGTAAGAGATTATTAACTATTTGTGGTAAAAATAATCAACCTCAAAAACATTACTGCATCTTTTGCAATTTTCTTTTTAATTTCCCCCCTTTCACAACAACCCCTGTTCACATACCAGCCCCAAACAATGACTGAAGGGAACACACTCAGGGCTGTGGGCCATTCCGAATTACATAGGAGCTGACTACAAGCCAAAATGAAGACAGTAACTCATGCAATCATACTGAAACCTTTGCCTGAAAGGTAAATAATGGTTTCAAAAGAGACTGGGTTAATTAGGTCACATCTGATACACCTCATCTATAATTCAATGACTTAAGTGAAATAGGTAATTACTCACACTGGCACTACAGGAATTTACACTGTATTGACAGAGGGAACTGGATTGTTCCAGGATTCATACCTGGACTGCCTAAGTGCAAAGACAAGTCTCTGTCCGTTTTCGCAGCTAGGGACACCCATACTACAAGCCTGACCTCACTGACAAAAGCACAGAAATGGGCAAAATACTAATATATTGGCTATTTTGTAGAGATATATATGGCCAGGATAGACAAAAATCAGAATAACACACAGGTCTTAAGCAGTTTTGTAGATCTGATGTTTTTCTCACCTACCCAGAAAGTCTCTTCCTTCTCCACGTTAAAATTTGAATAATTTTTTTGTCCAGAGCCGATTTTTGTTCAGTGCCGATTGATTAATGTGAAAAATATGCCAGGCACACCCCTCCCATTTCTTAGGAATGTCTGTACAGCCTGACTGCTCCTCAACTCGAATAGTTCAAAGGGTATGAGAAGTGACAAAATATTGCTTTGATTCTAACACATCGCAGGGAAACATTGCCAGAGAGAGCACGCTGCACGCTCAGAGGCGCGACGTGTCCGGAGGGCGCCTGGGGCCCGGGGCCGTGCGGGAACCTGAGCCCCGGTGTCGGAGCTGAGCTTTGCCCGCGGGGCGGCCTGCAACGAGGGAGCGCAAAACGGCCCCGCTGCGCCACGGCTCTTCCTGCGGCCCCTGAGGGGAGAACGGCAAGCCCCGCGTCCCGCACAGCCAGCGAGGGAGGGCAAGGCGGACCCCGGTGCCTTCTCGCAGCTGAAGACGGAATCCCTGAGGTGAAAGTCGGAGTGAAAAGATGTTCCGGCTCGTCCCGCGCCGGGCACGAGCGCTGGCGGGCGGCCGGGGCCGGTACTTGCGGAGCGCGGCGCCAGCTCCGAGCGCCGCCGGTCGCCATGGAGACGGCGTCAGGCCTCGGCCATGGCTGCGCTTCCCGCCGGTGTAAGCGCCACTTCTGCCCGGGCGGAAACAGCCAGGGCAGGCCCGTCAGCGCCCCGCGGAGGGATTGTTTCCCACCGGACGAGTTACGTGGCGCTCCGGCCGCCTGCGCGGACGGACGGGCCGGTGGTGCGGGGCAGGTGGGTGCTGACAGGGGGCGGGGGGTCTGTGGGAGCGCGTGGAGGCCTCGCGCCCCGCCCTTTGGCGCCGACGGCCGCGCGGGTGTTCGTGCCCCGCGCTGAGGCGGCGGGAGCCTTTGCGCCCCCTCCCGAGCCCCGCGCGGAGCCGAGTCCCGGCCGCTGCTGCGGGGCGAGGGGATGCGCTGTGGCGCGGCCACTGCCTCGGACGACACCGGCGTTTTCGCGTGTTCTTCAAAACTCTTGTGGCTTCTGGAGCGCTCCGTAGAGGGGGACAAGGATCTGATAGAGCGAGTCCAGAGGAGGCCACGAAGACGATCAGAGGGCTGGAGCACCTCCCCTGTGAGGAAAGGCTGAGAGAGATGTTCAGCCTAGAGAAGAAAAGGCTCCGGGAAGACCATGGGGCCTTCCAGTACCTGAACAGGGCTACGGGAGGGCTGGGGAACGGCTCTTTATCAGGCAGTGCGGGGATAGCACTTAGGACGTGGGGTAGTGATTTTAAGCTGAAAGAGATTTAGCTGAGGTATTGGGGGAAATTTTTCCTGAGAGGGTGTTGAGGCTCTTGAACAGGTTGCCCAGAGAAGCCATGGATGCCCCATACCTGGAAGTGTTCAAGGCCAGGTTGAATGAGGCTTTGAGCAGCCTGATCCAGTGGGAGGTGTCCCTTGCTTTGGCAGGAGTGTTGGAACTTCGTGCTCTTTGAGGTCCCTTCCAACCCAAACCATCCTATCATCCCCTAGGGAGAAATGGCCCTTTCTGGGGAAGGGTGTGGGTGGAAGGGGTGGACGAGGTGCTTCCCCAGATGAAGAGAGGGCACTGCCCTGCGATGGAGTGTGCCCTTCTGACAACTGTAGCTCTGGGAAGTTTGAAAACTGTACTTTTCTTTCCCCGTGAAAACAGGGTTTGTTCTGAAGCATGGCAGTAGCCACTGGAAACAAGCTGTAGTGCTGAGATGGAAAAAAATCCTTTTCCTTTCGACAATAAAAAATGTCTTATAAGACTAGTGAAGCTTCCATACTGGGAGGCAGTGTTATTTCTTATCAGAAAATTATTTATAAATCAGCTGCTAGAAGCTTGGCACTTCAGTATACCAGAGAATCTGCTTGAACATCAAGCATTACTGTTCTATTATTGGCATTTAATTCTCCAGTTTGTTTTTTTCATTCTCGGTCATTAGCTTGATTACAGATGAGCAAGAATAAAAAGTATCTAACTACTTAGGTTTTACTTAAGGACCTGCACTAACTTTACATGCTTTTGTTAATTTTTGGTTTTATACGCTCTTCTAATTCAATATTTAAGAAGTTAAGCCTTCTTGCCTAGGAGGATGAAGGAGAGTCCCCACTGTCAATATCGTTCTGCAATACCTGAGCCATACCTTTTTGTCTTCTTGCATGTATCTCTTTCCAGAGTTGATGAAATATCACACTTGTATGCACTTCATTTTTTCATATATTAAATACAGTCTTGCTTCAAAATACAAAATGTGTATTTTAAAAAATGTGTATATATAAAAAGTGTATATGTAACATGGATAGGTACAAAATAGTTCAGACAGTTCAAACATGAAATGCTTTTAAAGGAGTATGGAGAGCTTCTGAAACAGGATATTCAATGGAACTTGGACAAGAAACAAGCATAACTTAAATAACTTCACATATGACAATCTATGGTATGGGATGGCCATGTGGATTAAGCTGGCTTTTTTTCACTAGCTCTTACGTAGGTGTGTAGATGTGCTTGAGGGCTGCAGTCTATTTCATGATCCTGTAGGTTGTGATGTTTTCTCATTTTTCCTTTTTCTAATTGTTTCTCTTTAAAATAGTAATTATGTTTATTTAATTTTTCCACACAGTGCTAAGTAAGTAGTTTTGAAGCCAGTCAGACTATGGCCTTTGAAAGGATGACACAAAAGGACTGGTACAAAATCCTGGGAGCAAAGCCATCGGACAGTCTGGCAGAACTGAAACAGAAGTACCAAAAACTTGCTTTATTAGTAAGTACGTTTTTGTTATTTAAGATGTGCAAACATAAATTCTGTAAGATGATAATTGCAGATTTGTTCCTACATTTTTTCTATAACTATGATTTATCAGAGTGTGTTTATAATATCAGTTCACTGAGGATGCTTTAAGTTTGAAGTAAATATCTAGAGTTATGAGTTGTCATTGTATTTCACAAAGAGGTGACTTGTTCTGGTTCCAAAACACTGAGATGTCTCCCAGCTTTGCTAAACATTCATAGATGAACTGAGCCAAAAGCCTTTTCATCAGGTGCTAGATAATCAGGCATACAACTCAAAGAAAGTCATTGTTTGTAGCAGGTAGTCATAAAATATGCTGATTGATACTTGTGGTATTTGCTGTCATGCATGAAGTTACAGTGTGCTGAATGCAACCCCTGAATATATAAAGGTGAGATGTAAAGAGCAAAAAGAAGTTCTTCCTGATAGTCTGCAGTAATGGAATAGAAAATGTGTAGGAGGAAAATATGTTAGCAGCAGTTTTATTTGAAAGTTTCTTCTGTGTTTTTTTGGAGTCATGTTTTTGGTCATACATTGTGGCTTGATGTTCTGTGAGTTCTCTTAATTTTTCCTTAGCTTTTGGTATACATGTATGAGTCTCAGAGCTTTATCAGATTACTTTGTATGATTCTTGCTTCTTCTGATTTCCTTCTTCCCCTGAATTCAGGATTTTTTCTCTAAAGATGCTTTGACCTGGGTTTCTGAGGAAAATGGGGTATATTTTTTTTGATACTGTTGAACATTTTCAACCAAATTTGATAGACATATAGAAGTCCTAGGATAACTAAATTACCGAGTTTCTTGGAAACTGTAAACCTAGGAAAGAAGAAGGAAGAAGGTAAGCAGAAATCAATTTTTATATATTCCTTTAGGAAGATGCAAGATAAATTGGCAGAGCATTAAAGAACACATGCACGACTAATCTTGCTTGGTTTGAGGTGTCAGAATGAATGTGATAAAAAAGTTGGGAATTTTAAGTGAGATAGAGAGAATGACAGTCAGTGGGAGACTGAGTTTTGTGAGAGTTGAAATAAATCCATCTGTTGATTGGTTGTTTATTTCTAGCCCCTGTGAATACTGTTTTAAAGGTCATTTCACCAGTATGAAACATGTTCCACATGTACACACATTGATACTCTTCAGCTGAATTTCCTAATCAATCCTGCTGTACATCTGTCTGCTCCTCTCCGTGCCTCCTACTTAGTTCTTTGCCTAAAACTGATCTGTCCTAGTACTTAGTGCTAAGTTTCAACACTTTACAAGATGTTTGCATGCAAATATAGGCCGCTTATTCTTTTGTCTTCACTTAAATATTAGAAGAATTGATGTAGAAGAGTGCTTTGGAAACCAAGCTCCTTAGTTCCACTCTTAACAGCAGCAGTTGTTTTCTTGGACCTCCTGTTGTTTTTGTTATACTGGATTACTAGTAAAATGCAAATAAAATATTAATAGTGATCTGTTTTTTCTTAATGAAAGCAATAGGGGGGCTGCAGTGTGAAATACCTTTTCAGCTCAGAGGGGCTGATTTAAACTCAATACTTGAATGGAATAAATATATTTATTTCAGTATGAGTTTATAATAATGCCATTAAAATCATATATAAAAGATTGTTTAGAGCTGTTTGCCACAGAATTGGAACTATGTTGCGCCTCTTCTGTGCAAATTTTTTTTGAACAAATCTGACCCTTTGTATTCTAGCACTGTACTTTCATGTAATTATTTTGAAATGTATGAAGTGAGAATTGTTGGCATCTACAACTGTCTGTTTATGTCTATAACTGTATTTCCAAGTTAAATGGTTAGTGCTCTTTATTTGAAAAGTCAAGTGAGAAATGTTAGAGAAAATGAAGATACTTTTTTTCATTTCTTTTGGTGTTTGGCTCAGAATTCTTTTTCTATCTGTGATGGATCTCTCTGACTAAAAAGCCATGCTGATGTTTATCTGTAGGTGTTTTCTCCGAGGCAGATCTGTTCCTCCTTGTCTGTTGTTGTTACCATGTGTCCTGTCTTTGTTCATCTTTTTCTTTTAGCAGAACAGTTACAGAGTCTACTTGTTTGTCTCTTTGGTAATACAGCATCTACCACAGTCCAGTCTATAGTCTGTAAAAGCATGGTGCTGTAATAAAATGTCAAGATTTAGCTCTGGCCCTGCCTGAGTGACAGCTAAACAGCAGCAGTTGTGCTCCAAAACCCACCCCTCCCCTTAAGGAAACGGGAAAGGGAAATGAAAGAGACTTGTGGGATGGAAGCTAAAACTAAAACCATTTTAATGAAACTATTTGAAAATACTATTAATAAGAATAAAATAAAATATATATAAAAATATACAAAATTGCTCCCCAGAGCCTGATAACTAAATCACCACTGATGCTGCAGAGCAGGCACAAGGAAAGGTCCTGGGCTGGACTCAGTAGTGGGAGGGAGCTGGACTCAGGAACTGGATTCAGGAAAGCATCAATCCAGGAGCAGGGGCAAGAAGACAGATGAGGTCCTCACTGTATGTTGGTCATCAAAGAAGAGAGATTTAACCCTTTTGATCCCTCAGCTTTACACTGAGTACAACACATATGGAATGGAGTACTTTGGTCCAGTTTAGGTCCTCTGTCGTGTTTGCTCCTCTCTGCAAGTGCAACCCTTTTTTGCCCCTTTCACTTACGGCATTGCACCACCTTGAGGATGTCCTTCATCTCTGTAGGGATAGATGTACATAATAGTCTTTCTGCATACCAGTGCCCTGTGTTACCACTTCAAGACAGAAACACTGTCTGAAAACTATGCAGTTAACTTTCAGAAAATGAGTTACTTAGATGACGCTTAGGTGAAAAGTTAGAAAACAAATTCTACCTTAGCTCAAACGAGAACATAAAACAATTATTTTTATGCATCTTAAAAACTCATTGGCTGTAGAAGTGACCAGGGACTACATAGCTTCATCAACAGATGTTCATATAGCATATAGTTACAGTGTGAAAGTTACTGCCACAAACATTATTCAGTCCAAGGGTTTCCACACTTGAAAAAGCTGTTAGGCATTCATGAAAGAAAAGTCTATGGCATGTTAACACTAAAAATACTCTCTCTGGTTCAGAAACTCCTGACTCTTGGTGGATTATATATAAGGGAGTAGTTGTATGCTTGTCCTATCCTGATATTATTCCCCAGGCATCAGCTATACATTATTAGTAGAAAGCATAGTACTGGATGGACCTCTTGCCTGTTGTACCCTATTCATGTGAAGTGACTTCCTTGCTCCCCAAGTAAAGCTTGTACTTGAAGCTCTTGGAAGCTTCACACCTCTCACTGCCAAAGTGCTCATTTGGAATTTCTAAAGCTGATCTTGAAGGTAGTGGTGGTACAAGTAATGTTGATGTGGGCAGGGAACAGGTCAGTCTGGAGGTGTTTGCATGTGCTGTGGTGGTAGTTAGTTATCCGAGGAGCTCCAATATAGAAGATGAGCACAGCCATGTATTGGCTATTGAAAGGTGTAATGACAATTTATATGATCAGTACAGATAGTCTGGCTTATATGTGACAGTACAAGTTAACCTCCTGGAGAATTGTACTGTGTTAATTAATTTAAAATCCAGAAGTTTGTAAGCAACTTGTGTCTTGGATACTAATTGCAATTACTATGACATTCATGCTGTTATCTTGAATATTCTGATCACAGGTATTCATTATCATCAAGCATAATAGATAGTGGAATTTATTTTAAACATAATTCTGCTGTTAAAATAAAAAAGGCAAATGTCTGAAACCAGACCTTCTTCAAATGATCCCCAGTGCTTCATCTTGACCATTTGCTTTTTGCCATCTGCTATTTTCTGTTTTTGTCAACATATCTTGAATGAACAGGCAGATGTAAATTTCCAAAACTAAAGAGTTGGAGATCTTACCATATGTCATCCAAAATATAACTATATTTGTAGTTAAATCTCAAGACTGATCTTAATAATGCAAAGTAGTATGCAATTAAAAATGCATGAATTGTAGGTTTGTAAGAACGATTTCTTCAGAGCAAATTCTGGTTTTGTCAAGTCTAACAAACTGATGATGGAAAATATTAATAACCCATAACAAATATGCACTCTACTAGAGTGAAAATATCTACTTCCTGTATCACCAAATTTTGCTTTGCTCTACTTACTTTTTTTCTATTTTGTCAGCTCATAACCCATATTTTACTACAGCTAATGTCAATTCAATTTTTAAGAATAATACTAATTTGATACAGGAAGCAGTGCAGGCCTAGAAGTAGTGATATTTTTTTAAAATACATATTTTTTTTCCTTCTTACTTTCTAAATCTTTAAGTGAAAGTTCATATTTATAAAATTTCCTTGCAACTTAATGGAACTTAATTTTTGTGTACTCACATGGCTGATATCCGATTCATCCGGATATTTTATTATTTTAACAGTCAATAGTAGCTGAAGGTGACAGACTTTGGAGCACAAGACATGTGGCACTGTCAATTCTATAAATACTTTATGTTTAGAACAAAATCAAACTTTTGTGTGGGCTGTTTTGTACTCCAGTGTCCTCTCTAGCACAGTTATTTTGGGGGGGGGGGGGGGGGTAGGAAATAGCTCTGTGTATTTTGTAACCAATATAGCTTTGTGCAAAGGTTCCTTGATTGGCTTTTGTAAGTTCATGCTTAAGTTCTTTCTGAAGCACAGACGACTTGCAGTTTTCATACTCTGAAAGAAATCACAACATATTTTGAGAATTAGTATGTTGTACAAGTAGTAGGAGTATGGTCTTTAATCTGTCTTCACAAAATGCTGATAGTTTTAAGATATTTGGGGTACATATAGACTTGTCATCCACAATTACATACACAGTAGTTTCAAGAAGAAGATTTCTTAAATGGGTAAATAAGTTTTATGGTGTATACTTAGTTTTTCAAGGAATCCATACAGCTTTTAGGAAGGACAGTTACCCTATTCTGTTTCTGAATGTACATAAAATTAACAGAAGAAAATGAGAGTATTTTATTACATTACTGGCACAATTTTTACATCTCTTTTTGGTCTACCACTTTGTGGTCAAAGAATGAGTTGCCAGATTGTATTCAAATTTTCAGGTAGCTGCACTGTATCTAATAAAGACACCAAACTCATAAGCTTTGTCTAGCTGAAAATCAGCTGTCTGTTCCTGTTGATGCTGATGATATTATAGGATATCTTTCAACCAGAAAAAAATTATTGTGCAGGAAAATTATATGCTGCTGTTACAATGTGTGCCCTAATCTTCAAGAAAATCTGTGTAATTTGAGCAGGGAGTATATAGGAAGCTCTTATTTTTAATATGGTAAAGGAAATAAAGTGTGCCATTTAACACATGTGTTACAGTGAATATCTTTTTATCAGAAGGGGTGGTGTGTATATATAAATACAAAGTGTTAAGGTGCTCTCTTAATCTGTTTGAAGGATTAGAAAATTTGAAACCAGAACATAGGTGAGAATGACTCAGCAACAATAAAAAAGGACATTAATAGAAATTTAATTTAATGAAGCAAAATGACTTCAGGAAGAGTTGTTCCTTTGAGCTTGTGTAAAGACATCTGTCTCACTGTAGAGAAGAAAATCTGTTTTATACAGCTCATGTACACATCTAAATTCTACAATCACAAGAAATGCCATGTGTATTTAGGTGAAGTTAAAAAAATCTGTTTCCATGATTGTTGTCTTAAGGTTTGTTCCAAAATATATTCATTGTTACTCCTGAAATCACCTGCTTACTGAGGAACTTCTTTTCATGCTGAGTTTAAATCAAGAATCTGAATCTTCAAAATGAAAACCTTGAGCTTTGTATCAGAAGTCTCATAATAATGCTTTTATAATTAAAATTATGTAGTGCATGTATTCATTTTATTAATAGCCTTTGCATATATTTGATTTGAATAGCAGAATACTAGATAGAGGTACTGAACGGATCATCATGCTTACATAACTCTAGTTTCAGCTAACTCGTAAAAAGTGGCTTTCATAATTTGACAATATGAACTGAACAATTTCAGTGCAGCCTGGTTGTAGCAACAGAGAGAATGATAAGCCAATAAGTTTAATACAAAGGGCTATTGTTTTGACACTCCAGTTAGTTCTAATTTGAGCTACTACTTATGACCTTAATAAAATACAAGGGGGCTTATTTTCAAGTTGAGACTTGAAGTTGGTTATAATAAACCTCAGTGCTATGGAAGTCACTAGTTCAAACAGCTTCATTAGCCAGATCATGATCATGCTGATGTTCCTGCTGCTGTTTAAGCTATGAGAGCTTCTATTCAATTCATCCACTTCTTCTTTTGTGCTTTTTTTGTTTGGGGTTTGTTTTTTTTATTTACACCAGAAGAGGTCATTGTGATATTCAGTAGTAAGTCTGAAGAACAGGTATCTGCATTGATGTTGCTGCAAAGGGAGCTTTTGTCAATCTGAATGGTTTCACAATTTTTTTGCAGGTATCAAGGTTCTTAAAAGCCAAATATTCTGGAGATGTGTGGTGCTGCCACATGCAGTGTTATAGGCTGCCACATATGAGCCAAAGCTCCTGCTCGCTCGGTTGGGATTGTGTGAGGATGTAATGCTGATGGCCATTTGTCCTTGGGCCTTACAACGTCTTGTTAGGGGAACTGGCCAATGGGTGTGTGTGTTCTACACAATTAGACAGCTGGCTAATCAAATGAAATGCAGTGATTAACCAAGTAGTACTCTGATTGGTCAGCAACAATGGAAGGCATACTGTGCAAGAACAGGCTGAGGAAGGTATCTGAACTTGCAGGAGGGGGGAAGAGTGGTCATGGTTGTGAGTGGAGAGGTAAAGGATGTAGTAAGGCATCATAGCAGGAAAGGGGGCATCCTTTATTAGAGGTGGGTGTCTGCTGTAGCTCAGCTTGTATGGCATGATGTCTCACTTTTTAATTAAAAATGTTAATTTATTTATAATGCGTGGGGTTTTAAAGATGGAGGTAAGTTTTAACAAGCGAACAGTGTGAACGTCCCTGTTACAAAAAGTTGGTTTAAACTGTTATATGGAGTGTGACAAAACCCAGAACACTACAAAATAAGGCAGCAGGTAATACATTAGTTGTCCAGGTGGTTCAGCCAGTTACGGATGTTAGCTTGGAAAGTTATTTCTAAATTTAATCTCTTTACTTTCTAGGTTATTTATTGTTCATAGTATATTTCTTAATTATGAGCAGCTTCTCATACTTCATTCTGTGTAGTTTTAAGGTACATACATAAGAAGAGAATGTGGGTCAGGCAATTGAAATATAAGATTTGGATAATGTGTGCTTGGTCTTTAATGTCATTTATGCTCTGCAAAGGAATCTGATGCCTCTCGAGCATTTGTGTGCTAGCTATATATGTTATTAATGATAATATATTAAAAACAGAATCTACACTGTCTTTTGTACACTTTTTGTGAAAGATGTTCTGTACTTAGAAATAGTCACAGTGTCCTTTGGTGCTATAAAGTTAAAGTTCTGATTAAAACCAAAATCTTAGCTATTAGCTTATTAAATTCTATAAAGATGTTTAGTTAATGCTTGCAGGTTGCTTTCAGCAAGTCTGAAGACACATTGAAGTAGTTTTATATTGCATGGTGTGCTTTTTATTTAATTTCTGAAGTACGACATCTGAAATAAAATTCATGTAGCAAAAGATATGAATGAAAACACAAAGGAGGAAGCTACAAAGACTGGTATAATGTTTTCACATAAGTAAATGTTGTCATTATTCTAATGTTTGAGCAGCCACAATCAAGAGTACCTTGAGTTGTTCAACATTTTCAAATTGAACTATTTGTTTAAGTGCCTATTTCTGAAATTCGAAGCACTGGGGCAGTTGTTTAAAGCAACTGTAATCCCAGAACATGAGTTTGATGGATAATAAATGTTAAAGTTAGAATCAGTTGTCTTGTGATAACTGTGTTTATGTCAGGATCTGTCATTGCTGTTAAATGGAATTGACCGCATTTGTGTTGAATCTGAAGTAGTTATTACACTTAAAATACTGTAGTATGATGTGGTAACCTGTAAAACAGTGTTTTGGGGAGTTGTATTTTCTATTTTAGCTATCTGTGTGTAATTTTGGCTTATGTTTAAAATACATAATATATTTTTTATAGAAATATTTTAAAGCAACATATTCCCATATGCCTTCTTTCTTTCAGTTTTAGATACTTGAGTCAGAAAATCATGATCTGAATGACATAACTGTTCCACCCTCTATCTTTGCTTGCCTCAGAACATCACAAATGCTTTCTCCTCTTCCATTGAGCCCAAATGCTCAGCTAACGAGCTCATTTGAACTGATTTAATTCAGAAATGAATTGTTATACCTGAAGGGCTGTTTTGTAAGACACTTTGTAGATAGCTTTTATTACTATAGTAAGACAGTTCAGCTTTGTTGTAGTCTGCCAACCACTTGGATAACTCTATCTTCTATCATTTATTTTTCAGTATGTCAAAAGTAAAGCTTTAAGGCTGAAAAGTCAATACTCAGATATTTCAAAACCTGACCCTTTATTATTATTCCCAATAAATTAACGATAATGAAAAAAATGCGTAGTCTGTTGCTTGGATTTATGACCTAAGAATTTCCATGGTCAAAGAAGGTAAAGATGAATGAGTTTTATGAGCAGCATCTTAGCTAAACATTTTTCTTTTCTTGACATAAACTTTAAATAGTAACTAATTAGGTGTTTGAGGAGAGGCTGAATGATTTCCTCTTTTAAGAGGTACGTCTCTTCTGTCAGAGCATGCCAGCAATCCAGTATTAGTTCCTGTTGCTACAGAAGAGCAATGCCAAATACAGGCTTGGTAGGATTCTCTCAGTATAACTATGGCTTCTGTAAATGTTGCTATTGAGACTCAAAGTAAAGATAACCTTGGATTGTTTCTCTACAGTTCCTAGATGATGGCTTTGCCTTTTCATCTCCATGTCTTGACCATTCCTTCCAAAAATGGGAAGTTCTGTAAAGGCTAATAATGCCTATATAGAGTGGTTTTTAAGTATCAGTGGCAAAAACATGAGTGATAAATTCTGTTGAATAAGCAAAGTATTCTATTGTTGCACGAGATCAGTCCAGATATGAATGCATACCTTAAGCCATCAATGTGAGTAAATCCAATCCAATCCAAACTAGACACAAAGATTATGTGACTCCACTGATTACATCTGGAATTGTCGCTATGACTGTGAAATTTAGAAATGATGCTGATATGTGCTGTGAGGTTTTTTTTTTTGGTTTTTTTTTTTCAGTTAGGCTGAGGGGTTTAAGACTGATGTGATATCCATGAACGATCATAACAAATCAATTGGTCTACCCTGGCCTCCAATCGGGAGGCCTGGAGACACACCATCTACAACGCTGCTGCTGCTTTTGAGAACACACGCAGGATCACTCTCGAGGAGAAAACACAACGCAGAAAGAATCGCGTCTCGTCGATATCACCTGGGGAGTCTTTCTGCTGTGCCTTTTGCAACCGGACTTGTCTATCTCGCATTGGCCTTTTTAGCCATCAGTGTGCTTGTAACAAGCGTGGGTAGAGCCCTTTTTCAAATCTTTGCTCGCGAAGCCTAGCCATGCAATGATATCCATGAAACGGTGTAGCAGTCCTAGCCATCATGGCCTCTGATTTTAAAGGTTGAAACTTCTCAAGATGCTTTAGGCTTATTTGGCATTACCTAAGATATGAAAGTATTGCCTGTACAACAGGCTGTGGTGCTTCTGTTTTTATTTGGATACAGTGTAACGTGTTTACTAATATATCTCTCAAGTTAAGCTGCCTTATAAAAGGTAGGTGGTTTCTTCATGGGTTTTGCACCCAAATGTTTTCTAAACTGAGTGATAAATTCTCTTAATATTTAATTTTTCATGTCCATTTTAAAAGTAATAATTCATCTAGGGCCTAACCTATTATTTTGAGATCATGGATCTCTTCAGATACTGTAGAGATTCTATATTGCTTCTAGAGATAGGGAAGCTAAAAGGAACATATTCAAGAAAACAAAAACCCAAAACTACCTGCAGTTTTTGAAGTATTATGCAAGTGTTAACAGTTATGGTTGCTGATAATTTTTTAAAAGAGAACAACACATGAAAACCTGTGCTTTGTGCTCAGCAGTTCAGAGGAGATTGGGGCAGTATCAAAGTAGTTGACTTCCTTAGGCTGCAAAAAGATACTCATCTTGCAAGTCACGGTGCCAGCTGAAGACTGCTGTCCCTAGCTGCCTGTCCCTGCCCTACTGCCAGATGTTACTCAGCCAGGAGTAACCCATCCTGTGTTTTTTCCTTCATCCACTATGGTACATGTCAGCTAGAAAAGTTCATGCCCATTTTTTCAGTAGTTTAAGCAGCGCTGGCTGGGTTTTTTTGTAATGCAATACAGAATTCTCGGGTTTGCTTTCACATGAAAGTAGCGTTTGCCTAAAGGAGTTTCCTAACTGTTTGTGTAACTGGCATTACTGTATGACCAGGGCCAGAAACGTGTGCTTGAACAACGGAATGTTTAGCGTGACATTTAACAGCGTCAGCTGTGAGCATAGAGACCAGAAATTTAAAAGGAGCTTTTAAAATTGCCTTTATATTTTTATTTTTTCCTCTTTTTTTAGAAGGCGAAAGGACCCAGAGTTCATTGCATAGGTTTCTGTAAGGTGGACTAGTTGCTGCTGCAGAAATGTAGTCCCTTTCCCTTGCCAGTGCAAGAGGTTATCTTTCTCATCCTGAGAAAATTTTCAAGCAGGTATCGACCATTGCTTGGTTTTGCAGAAAAAGCTGGAATGCTTTAGAGTAGCAGATCCGTGGAGTGGTGCCTTGAACCAAGTGAAGACCTGCTGGCGGGAATTAAGGCTACTAAGAGAGTGTAAGGTCAAAATATTAGTATCATGATATTACAGTACATTAAGAAAGGATTCCAGTCATATATGATATAATCTTTATTCTCTGCAGTAAATTATTAAAGTCTCAAGTATTTTTAATTAGGAATCAATTCTTTAGTCTTAAGACCAGCTCTGCAATTATAGGACTTTTACAAGTAGCATCAAATTGAAAGAGACTGTTTCCATGGATATTGAAATTTACCTCTAAAAGTATAGTCAGAATTACAGTGGCAATCCTGCTGCTACTGCAGTTAAATATATAAAACAAGTATGCAAGTGAGGGGGTTTCGTCAGCAGACACTTAAGTGTAGAGGAGGAAATGCCGATCTCTCTCCAGACTTCTCAGGTGGCACTCAGCTCAGGTTCATTTCCAACCTGACAAAAGATTAAGATTTTCCCAGTGAATAATAAAACCATTAAAACGCTGGTCAGAAATTAAGGTTATTAACCTGCATGATTTAAATGTGTATGATGGTGTAGTGAAATTCTTGGCTTAATAAGAGAGAAGGTTGAGGAAGTTTAAAGTATGTTCAAAGCAATATAACATAAACAAAAATAAATTCCAAGATGCAGATTAATGAGTTTATTATAGTGTAATTTATTCCATGCTTTTTTTTTAATTGCACTGTAGAGGACTTCAGTAATTTTCAAGAATTTGCTGCATTGGATTGATAGTGTCATCCTCCGTTTTTGTTACTGTGCAGCTATTAGTGAATGCCAGTTACGTGGTCTGCATAACTGTTGCGTATTGCTGTGGGCATTTAATCCTAACTTTTAAAATTATTATTATGGCAGTTTTTAAAAGAAAGTAAGTTGGGTTGTCTGTGGTATTTTCTTTTAAAATTTTTCACTGAGTCATGAATAACACATTACAGAAAAATTCCTTTTTCCTTCTGTGTGTTGTCTTGATGATGCTTTGCTGCAAATACCTTGACTCACAGCAAATACTTCCTTGTAGTAACAGATATGGTAGCAATAATATAATCTGAAATATTTCCATTCTGATGGTTCTTATTTGTCTTAAGTGAAGCTGGAGGTCTGCTGTGCTGGATGTTGTGTACAGCAGTGATCATCTCTTACCTGAAGGTACAGAAAAGATTAATAATCTGTGTAAAAGATGCAAGCAGTTGAATATTGTGCAGGAAGCTGAGAGTGATACTTGCATAACAATTTTTGATTATGTCAAATGGTGAGGAGAAAGAAGAACAGAGTTTCCACCAGCTAGTTGATCACTGGGCGATGTTAGAAAAATGTAATACAATGGAGAAGGTGTAAGAGATTAGATGGAAAATGAAACTGTCTTTTAATTTAATTTTCCTCCTGGAGATGGACAGCAGAGGCTGGAATCAGTGTCAAAACAGATAACAAAATCACAGGAGAAGACTAAAGTTGTTAAAAAGCTTAAAGTTTGTTCATATTTGGGGGAAAAAAACGAAGAGGAAATGGATTGAAGTAATGAATCAAGAAGATAAATTCCTTGCTCTATTGTCTAGCTATCTTTGGATAGACATTCTTCGCGGAAGTTTAAACCTCTGTATGAGAAGATTGAATGTCACAAGGAACTCTTCACTTTATGTTTCTCCTCTCGCAAGTGGAAAAAAGGAGTCTACTTCCACGTTCCCTGCTAACTTCTGACAATTGAGTGAGCATGTTGAAAAGATTGATTGTGAGCTAGGACAGCAAGTTTAAGGCCTGGAATCATTCCTTTCATGGAAGTGAACGAGTTTCACATTTCAGAGAGAGCGCTTTGTTGCAAAATCACTGAAATAAGAAAAGCACCTTCCAAGTAATTTTGTTTTGTGCTGTTTAATGTAAGAGCACACCTCTTTTTTTTTTTTTTCCAAATACTTGCCATGTGAACCTTTTCAATGCTGAATTCTGCTAATTACTTAATAATGGTGGCTTACAAAAATGTAAACAAGTGTGGAACCTGATCCAGTGAATGTACTCACTTCTTTCTGTGACTATCCCAGTGAAGTGCATGTATTACATGTATTACATTCCTGATATTTTTGGAGAAGAAATGAGTCCCATATTTAGCCCACTGAACATATAGCTTGCCCGTTAGAGGCTTTGTGTACAAGAAGGGATGCAATCACATCATGTTCAATTTAGGAAGCCTGCAGGGGAGGAAGTGTGAAGCAGATATTTAGAGACAATAAACTTTTTTATTTGCTTTGATCTTCGTTTCTGGTCATTCTACTGTAGTGCAGAGAAATAATGAAATGTGTTTGCTGTAGCCTTCTAGTTAGCATTAGGTGGCAGTAGCGTGTTGTATTTGGCAACTGCTTTGTCGTTTGTGTTTTACCTTCTGCAATCTTTACTGCAGTGTAATAAATGGAGAGAACACGTATTTTATTTCTTATAGTTTTCATAAAATGCTGATTTATGACTGTTCTGACTGTATGTGACTGTAAGGGAGGCCCTTGTTTGAACTGGTTTGTACCTAGGTGGGATTAGCATACCGTGATTTCTGCACAGTATTTGTGATGTGTTTTCTGATAGACAGTAGCTAACAGTGATAATATTAACTGCAAATATTCTGATGAGGAATATACTGTTAGTGGATAAGTGACTTCAGTTTTGCAACATTGACTTTTTTCATAATCTGTCACCATTTCTAAATTCAGTATAGCCTGTTAAAGGAGGTGTGTTTTTATGTTGGTGTTCTCTTTTTTTATTCTTAGATACAAGGCAAACTTGGGCTCAGGAGAATGCTGGTAGGAACATAATTAATCTTTCAGCATAGTGGTGTTACTGTTACTCCAGATCTTGGATACCTTGTGACCCTTTTGGAGGTGTTTTTATCTTTCATCCTTGTTTCTCACAGGTAAAGGATCTCAAGGATTTTGGAACTGGTGTTGCATTGTATTAACTGGGCAGGATGATCAATTAATAGAAGAGCAAGAAAGTGTTGACAGAACATGCTATCTAATTAGTACCTGATGAACCATGTAGGCCACAGAGCTTGGAGTGTTGCATCAGGACGGCTCCTATACAAGACCTTTGTATGCAAAACAGGTCTCTGGAAAAGCTAAAAAAGAGTATTTCAGTGTAGTTCCAATGAAGGAAATCTTTACTGATGAAAAACTTAGCTTTCTACTGTGAACTTGAAGAAAGCTGGGAATATTTAATACTTCAGAGAAGGAGTATGTATCAAAGCATTAAGCTTGTGTTTGGTACATGTCTTGCTCTCAAAAATCACATGGTCTTTCGTTTGTTTAGGTCTTTTTTTTTAATGTAGGAGGTGATCTACATATTCTGGAGACAGGTGAAGTAGTATTTTTTTAATACTGCTTTTTTGAGCAGTAAGAGATAAATACTAGGCCAGTAAGATTTCCTGATGGCTCATGATATAATGGCAAGCAAAATCATTGTAAGTTACATATTTGTAAAACTTTTTCAGTTGAAAATTAAATCATTTTGGATTGAAAAGCGCATTGAGTCTAGCCAAGTAGTACTGTTGGAATTATTTGGTTACTGGTACTTAGTGTTCTTTCCATTCATGTGTGTAAATATATTGGTAATTAATTCAAAATGTTCATTCAGAAATTCTCTCTCCTCCCATGATAGGAGAAAAGTTTAATGTTTACTTGTTTAAAATAAACATTTTTTTTCTAAATAATTGATTTTCTTTTGGAGTTCAAGCTGTTTTGTGTTACTGAAATAAACTACTTCCAGTTTTGGATTCTTTTTTGAATAAATTATTTACATTTTTGGAAAATCCATGGAACATTCTTTTTCATCTTGCCCTAATTTAATGAGTTCAGCTGGTGAAGTTGGAAAATGGCTTCTGTCTGTGACCCTTTAGTGAGTGCCACAGGGTGAGGGCCAAGTGCATGTTTGTCACCTTTTTTGTTGACTAGCACAGGTGGCTAAAACATGCTTTTCTTAAATTTAGTTATCAAAAAATTCAAATTCCATTTTAATAAACAATTTTATGATTGTCTGTGTTCTGATTTAAATCTGTCACAGAATGGATTCTGCAAGAAAAAGTTCAACCCTAAAGCATAACAGCTAGTCTGCATGGATTCTAATTTCTGTATCATGCTGCCCATAACCAGAGTAGATGATCATTTGGAGTCAGTATGCTTGATTGCTCAAATATAGATGTCATATATATATGTGTGTGTAAGTAATACCAAATACGTGTGTTAATTCTATTACTTGCTGATAGGGATTTGTGGCTTAAAGTATTCCGTGGGACAATGTATGTAAAATTAGCAAATATGCTAACATTAAATGTAATTATGTAGCTCCTAGAGGTGTAATTGCATTACATGGTTCTTTTCTTTGTGCTGTATCCAGCTGAAACACTGTTTAGGTTTATATTTTGGGGTTCTACTAACTGGTCTGGAACTTAAAATAATACGTGCCACATAATTTGACTAAAAATTTTGCTACAAGCCTTATAATGACATAATATAAGAACTGTTAATGTGCAGTTTTACTGGGATATGGGATGGTGAGGGGAACCCACTCTCCTGTACTGCGTTAAGCTTAGCTATGGTATTTTAGATACAGAAGTTTAATACCTGGGGTAGTTCTAAATATGAATGCATTGAGCCCTAAGACCGATAGAAGCAGAATTCCTAGCTTTATAATGATGATCGTGAGGGCTGGGGCCTTGACCAGCCATGCTTTAAATTGCCTGAAGTCAGAAGGTCCAGGAAGGGTACAAAAACCTGAAGTCAGTATGAGCTTGGCAATGAAGGGGAAGTTTTTCCTCTAGCTGTATCTCTCATGTTCATAGTCTGATAAGATATTTTTATATAGGCACTTCTGGATCAAAGAAACAAACCCCTTCCATTTCCAAATGTAATTTTAGGAAGAGGGGGGATGCTGCACTGAGCTTAATTGTCTAAACTTGATTCCAGAGCTATGGGAGTATGAAGACCGAACACTAGCTTATTGTGGAAACAGAGAAAAAAAATGAGTACAAATACAGAGAATGCCAGCTTAGCCTGTTCTTTTGATTCTTGAAATTATTTAGAAGTATTGTTGATTTCTTAGATATTTATAGATGTGACTTAAACATTGTGATCCTGTGGCCAGATAAAGGAATCTTGTTTTAAGAATTGTAATTTCTTTCTAAAAAAATGGCTCCACATGTTATGTAGATAATGAGAGAAATCGATGCAACTATATGACCTAATCCAGCCCTTGTTTAGAAGTTAATTTATCTGATTTCTGTGAACATTTGGTCAGATCTACATAGATTTGGTTGTTGGTTTAAATCTAGCCAAGGCTGGTGGTGTCTTAATTGCTGCCACAGAGCAACCATTTGGCCTGTGTGAGATGAATGTTGTCAAGGTACCTTCTGCAAGGCGGGCATTCATCCACTGGGAATGTATCAAGAAAGTTTTCATTAATTGGTCCCTTTGTTGGCATTTGTGGCAGAGCGGCCAAAAACTGAGTATGAACAGACATTCTGTGTCAGAGGGTGAGATTTATTGGCAAATCCCAGTAAAAACTGGTGTTTACTACCTATATTGTAAGCAGAGGCAAAGGACTTTTCTCCAAAGAATAGCCTGGCATTAAATTTACTCAGATTTCTGTGGTGTTTTTAAGGCAGGGAAATGCAACAAGAATTCAGACAGATTTAATCAGAAATTAAATAGGAAATAGCTGATTAATACTTTTCTTAATGTTGACTGTTTTGCAGCTTCTTTTTAGTATGAAGTGAGGTGTTATTATGATCTCTGTCGTCTATAGGCAAATTTGCGTGGACCTATGAATCAGATGAGAACACTTGACAGTTTTATGCCCTGACCTCGTTAGCTTAACCTGAGGATAACAATTACAGTTGGAAACGTATGTGTTGCGTAAAGCATGCAAAATTTTTTAAAACATAATTTCTAATTTTGATATTTTTATGTTCATGTTAACTCCTGCATTTTGTTCTTGTTGTTTTGTTAAGAGGATGCACTTTGTTATATTGCGAGGGATGTACTGGTAATGACTTGTGCATTTTATTAGTGCAACACGTTCATTTGTTGCTAAACTTTGAGTAGACCAAGACTGTTTGTCTTAGGCTTTCTGTTCTGCTTGCTCATGTCCATTTTTTCTTTAAAAGAATTTTAACTTATTTCATATTATAATGTGGAATAAATAAATTAATAGTTTAGTAACTAGATATGTCATATATTTACTCTGAGACAGAATTATGATTCTGAATTTTGAATATATTGCCTCTTCAACATAGAGTTTTTGATGCAAGAATAAGTGGCTTGAACCTCCCAAGTACTGATAATATGATTTTTAAAAGTGCTTGATATTAATCCGTTCAATTCCAGTAAGGAGGCAAAGTGTTATTCTGTTGGACTGTATGTTGTTTGAAAATAATGGCTTGGGTTTCTCTCTTCATCCAGCTGCTCCCAGTGTTTCACCCTCTTCTTTCTTTTTCTCTTCTGAACAGCATAGTGTCCAACTCTTGTGTCCACTTGCTGTCATTTGTCTAATTCTCCTATCAGCGGAAATGGATGTCATTGATGTGTACTGCTGTTGTCTCACACTATCCAGTGCTATCCATGGTGACTTTTGCAATGTTAATCCAACTGACCCTTTGCATACCAGTTTTGTGACTTTTACTTCTCCTGTTGGTTATTTTAATTCAGTTCTGTTCATCAAAAATGTTGACTTCACCACTTACGGAGCAGGGCTCTATTTGTAAAGTTTGGGTTGAACTTCTCTTCCCTCACTGTTAGCGAGTATCTTTCACCACGGCTTATATTTTACTATAAATACTGATCTTTTTACAAATTCCAGGAGGTACCGTAGTTGTCACAGTCATGAATGCTGTGGCTTCCTGTTACTTTTACTGTGACAGTAAAAAAAGATAATTCATACTTGGCTTGAAATCTTATTTCTAGCTGCATTACATGAAACAAGTAATGTCAGGCTATGAAACTATCATAGCTACTGCTGTATGCCTTATTTGGAGAAAAGGAGGAGGGTGCTAAGAGATACTAAGTTAATTCTAGATGTTAATATTCTCTCATTGACTGCTATTCATTAGATGTAGTTCCTACAAAAGCACAGGTACTTGAATGCATGTTAGTAATCCCTTGTTAAAATCTTACTGCCTCATTTAATCAGGAACTTAGGGCACATCTCTAGCTTTAAATACTTCCCTTACTCAAATACAGGTGCATATCTCCTATTGAAATAAAGCAGGAATTAAAGACCTCTCTAAACCATCAATTTCTTTTAACAAGACGATTCCTGTAGATTTCAAAGTTAAAAATCTTTAATAAATCTGATAATTTAGAAATTTACTATACTGAAACTGTGTGTTAAACTTTTAAATTTTTCTGTTTAATAGCTTCGTCATGGTACTAAGTCTGTCTTTACTTTTCAATTTTAGAATCTTAATAATGGTTTCTCTTGGCCAAAAAGAATAAATCTAGAAGGTATATAATAAATGCAGCCACATCTGGTTCATTATTTCTGTATCACTTTTTATTTGCTGCTGAAGATTTCTCCAAATGTTTGACAGCTTTGCATGAAATATTGTAAAGTAGGTAAGACAAAGCTGTAGAAAGTAGAGAGTACTCCTTATTTCAGTCCTGAAAAAAATTAGAGGTGATCTACTTCATTTTCCTCAGTCAGGAAAAGCAGGAAGTTTACATTTTAAATAGGCCTACTTAAAAGCTGTGTAATTTTAGGGGAAGAAGTTCTTATTATCTGTGAAATACATAGTAGTAAATGAAAGCTCTTTTTCATAACTCAAATCTTTGGAAGAAATACTAGTTTTCATAGAAAATGAAGCCTCCTGCTTTGAGTACAATTGGGGATGTGGCGCATCTTTGTTTCTAAAGTGAATACCCCTTATACAGAAGGCAAAGTAACCATTGTAGTAAGTTAAATAATAAATTAGAAGGAACAGTACTTTTTTAACCTTTTCTAAATAATCAGCCTTTTCAATTTGTCATATTGCAAAGTAGTTATGAGTAGAAGTTTGATTATATGAGACAGTTCAGTTATCATGTATTCCACAGTTTAGCTATCGTGTATTCCACAGTTTAGCAAGAGATTACAAATTTAGTGTAAAACCTATGCCTGTATGCTTCACCCCTCCCCTCCCACTGGGTGCTGTAAATTTTTTTGAAAAATAAATTCATGAGCACCAATAGGAAATGTACATTAAATTGATTTAACTAGAAGTTTTCTGCTTGCTAATTTGAATTTGATTAAAATCAATCAAATCTATTACATTTATTGCATAAAGTTAAGCAACTCGCACAAGTGTTAGGAGGATAGGGACCTTCGTGTGTCATCTCCGTGTTGTTTGATGTGCTCAGTGAAAGCTCAGCCAGCTATCATAGTGTCTCATCTTATGGTATGAGAGTTCTAAAAGTCTGTTGGTGTGCTTATTGAAATGTAATACCATTACGGTTATTGACCAAATGGTCTTTATTGACTTGTAGGGATTAAAATACAGGAATTTTGCAATTCTGAAAGTGCAGAAGGGGCCAAACTTCATGGAGTATAAAGTAGGCAGGAATAAAAAAATGTAGTAGTTGCATGTGCTCCACTGTGTTCCAAATTCCAAACCCTGTGGATGAAAACCACATGTGGTACACTGCATAAATAAAAATATCACTGTATAAATAAAATATATGTTGGAACTCAAGTAATTTTTAGAGAGTCTACACTTTTAATTATTTGGGGAATGCAACAACATTAACACCGTTTTTCTGAGTCAGAAAAAGGTTGCTCACTTGCTTGTTTATTCTGTAGTAGGCATCAAAGGCAGTAGATTAGCATAATGAAATACAATTAATTTTCCTAAACAAAATGTTCCATAAAAAAAATCTGAATATTTGGATACTTACATAACTATGAACTGAACCTTTATCTGTTTCAGAGCATTTGCCAGGTGATACGCTGTTCCCCACTGTATTCAAAATGCTGAAAAATACAGTCTGATGTATAATAAAAGTAAGACAGTTCAATGCAGTTGTTTCAGAAAGGTAAAATAATGATAACATAATTGAAGAGGGCATGAGGTTAAGCTTCTATTAGCCTGCTCTTCTATTTCCCTGCAGCACTAAAAATTTCACCAAGTTTCCAACAGATAAAGTTTAAACTGTATTTTTTTCATGTGAGCTTTTGACCTCAAGGTTCATGCTTTTTCAAGTTTTTCTTCGTGACTGTAAAAACTAAACCAAAAAAATCCCTATAAAAATATTAAATATTAACCCTTACACCAAGAGCCAGTCCACAAGGAATACTATGACAATGTGACACTTAAGATAAACATCAGAGAAGACAGTAGTATGGCATAGCTGTGTAAGATATTCTTTATAGTTAACAGATAAACTAATATATTTCCATATCAATGAGTTTATTTTTTAACACTTGACAGTAACTACAAAGCATCATGTGCTATAAAGTGACATAAATTCCAGACAGTCTTTAGTAATGGAAAGAAGTTAGCAAATTACCCCTAGCAGAGGTATAAAAAAGGAAAATTAAATTGGGCATACATCTCCAACCTTCTTCCTTTTCTCTTCCCTCTGTCAGACTTGGGAAAATATCCTTTATTGTTTTTGAGTTCTTATTAAGTAGTAACATGTTAGTAAAAATTTTTACTGTGTTCAAAGATCAAGGCGAGTGATCAGCAAAAAAAAGCTTTTATCCTAATAATACAGTAATACAGCTGAAAACAGTGCTGAGATGGGAGTTATGAATGACACACAGGTAATCAGCACAGATTTTGAGAAGTAATATTGTTGGACACATTGGTGGGCTCTAACATTTTGAGTAAGAACTTACAGCTGGATGCATAGGGGAAAAGATGAACAATAATAGTTCAATCTGAGTAGAAGCAGATAGGTCGAGTAGAAAACAGGCTTGTCTGTTTTCATTATGGAGCTCTACACGGTTGCAGCTGAGATTAACCCAGAAATAACGCTGAATGGGAAAAGAGGAGGAGATAAGAAATGTACATCATATTCCACCTCCCTCAAATCAAACCACACCCCTGCTGTATTCAGAGGTAGCTCCTCTGAAGGGTCTGCTGGGGACAGGGGAGAATCGGAAGCAAGAATATGGTAACCAAGAATGAGAGAAGACACCAGAAAGAAGTGTCAATGTCTGAGGTATTGATGGAGGACATTGGGGTGCTCTGTCTAAACTTCAGCTGTTAGTAGGTTGGTATAAATGTAAGATGTCCTCTGTGGTTGCCATCTGAGCTGGCTGAAAAGAGTCTAAAACTGGAAAAGAGGACACTTTATTTGTTGTCTCAAAGATAAGAGAGGGATATGGACAGTTGAATCAAAAGTGGATTTTTGCATTCCTAGATTATGATCAGCAAGGTGGAGAGTAGGAAAAGAGAGTCAATAGAACAACTACACAATGAATTTGAATGAAATGGGGTCTCTAGAAAAAAAAAAAAAAAACAAGATCAGAGTAAAGGAGCAGAGGTTTGAGGTTTTTTCTTAGAATAGATGTAAAGACTACTGAAGCCATCAGTCATGGTTAGCCCCAGCCAGCAGCTAAGCCCCACGCAGGCATCTGCTCACTCCCCCTACAATTGGATGAGGGAGAAAATCAGAAAAGTAAAAGTGACAAAACCTGTGAGTTGAGATAAAGATGGTGTAATAGCAAAGCAAAGCAATATCCCTTTTCAGCACCAGTCCAAAACATAGTCCTATACAAGCTGCTATGGAAAAGAATTAACTGTATCTCAGCCAAAACCAGCACAGCATCAGACACTAATAGTGGAGCAAGCCCAACAGCAGAAGGACTTTAATAGTTTCAGAAAGCGTGGAGATGTAAATAGCTGGATATAGGTATATAGACATAAATATTTTATTTGTAGATCCCCTACAATGTAGCTGTTAGTAGTTACATGAAATTGTAGTCTTTCAAATATAAAAACTGCATGTGCTACAAATACAGAAACTGCATGTGCTACAACTATTAGATTTTCCAAACCTGAATAATAACAAAATGAACAGAATAGCCTTTTCTGCATTGATTAGCATTTTCCCAAAGTACTGTTTTTCCCTAACTACTTCCAGTATCGTCCAAAATTACTTTTCAGTTAGGTGAAATTTTGGTGTAGCAAAGGAAAAGTGTGTTTTCTCAGCATTCTTGGCAGGAGAGAAGCCAGTCTTCTTGCTGTTTTGGGCAATTGGTCAGTAGTGTTTTCATGTATCTGTAAGGAGCTGATCTGAGAAGGTCAAACAAAACAGTATGAGCAACAGTTTTGGGGCAGTGCTATTCAAAACTAGTTTCAGTGGTACTAAGTCAGATACAGAATTCCTTGACTTGGTCTTTACATCCTAAGTATGTTTGTAGGAGAATGTTTACGGTATCATCCAAATGGAGTGAAATATACAGCAGTCATATAACTCTTTTTAGGTATTATGATTAATCCTACAATATTTGGGTGGATCCAAGTTTTAAATATAGCATCTGAAATATTTTAAAATAATTAAATATATTTTTTAGATAAAATATTGCTTTGAGGAGTAACTGCTGGATGCATACCTCAATCATAATTGTTAAAATAAATAATGTTGCTAAAAGGAAACCATGTAAGTCTTTAATGTGATATGAGTATTTTGCTTGCATGCTTACTAAGCATTGGTTTTTTTTTTAAATGACCTTTCACAAATGTGGAATGCAGTCAACTGCTGATGTTAAAAAGGCTATTAAAATTGAAATATAACTGGAAGAACTAAGGTTTCAGAAAAATGGATTTGAAAACAAATAATACATTTAAATAGCTTCTACAGTACAACATGACACAACACTGAATTTAGTGCCTACCAAATAAAGTAAAAAAACTCATTTTCTAATTAGCTATTTAGAATCCAATGATTAATGCAGTGACCAAAAGTTTTTTATTTGTCTGCACTTTAGAATTTTGTCATCTTCAGTTGGGGAGATAAAAAAGGATCTCTAAGATATAAAATATTACAGATTACAAGTGTGCTTCAGCCATGTTTTCACAAACTAGTCCTAAGTCTTGAATGCAAAGATCACTTCAAGCATGCTTACTCATATAGTAGAAACACAAATATATATTTGTGACTTCATGCCTGAGGTTCATTTGTATATGGAAAAATACCTGTGAAAAAAATTGAGGTCAGAGATTAAAATTTTGCTTTTATTACGTCCTCTTGTTGTCGTACAGGGGATTTATCTTGGTAATACCCATCAGTGCAAATAACGGATCCATACATCAGCAAGCACATAGACTCCCAGTAGAAGTCGTCCTTTTAAATTTTTGAATTTAAAATTTTGGATGTTATAATTTGCACATGATATTAGTATTCCTTCCTTTCCAGAAATTTTTATGGACTAAAACAAATGGATTCATTTAATCGGATATCAGCTGAAGAGCTTGTAGAACAAATGTCTTAAGTTTCAAAATCTGCTGCATGTTGCAGTGCCCCAGCTTATGTTGGTATAAAGGGAGAAGTTAAAGCTCCAGAATGAGGGATATCTTGATTTATAACACAGTTAACCACTGATAGGTCTGATTGTATTGCAACTTTCTCATCTTAAATTTTGTTTCCTGTTGGTCCATAACTTTTACTGAGCAATTTAAAATATAAAAAAAAAAAGATATTATTGGAGATGAATTAAAGCTACAGGAAGATGGAGCTTTGAAAGTTCCTTTTCAGTAAACATTTGAACCAAAAAAAAAGTCAGAATACTCTGTTCAGAACTTGTAACACAAATGGTAAAGAAAAGATGTTACTATTTTAATTATTACTGCCTGTCTAATGGGGAATTTCTTGCAGCCATGTCCTTGAATAACCATTTCTTAAATAAAATGACACAATTTTGTAGCCAGTGATCCATGAGTTCAAATATTTAGAAGGGCTATTGATTCACTGAATTGGAAGAAATTAAAGATGTTGAGGTATATTTTCAAAAGTAGATTTACATGTATTATAAATTATATTTGATCATGTATATTCTATTTACTATTTAAATAATGAAACAAAAAAGCTAGGTACAAGGGACTTTATCTGTAGTAGCCTTAACTAGACATTGGTGGTATTGTTTAAATCAGCTGTGTGTAATGTTGCAGGAGCTGTGGGCACATACAGCACCTCCTCTTGTTCCTGTGTCATGGTCCTCTGCGTGTACCTGCTTCTGTTTGTGGTAGTCATTCTTTCTAGGTAAATTGTCCATAAGACCAATGATTCCATCAGCAAATTATCCAGAAAATGCCGTCAGTGCGCACGGTGACATTTGTGCCACTGGTGGTTTTGTTGCCATTTCAGTGGTCTAATTAAACTGGCAGTTTTCTCTTGTGCCCAGCATCATTGTCTCCCTTCTTTTGCCACCTTAGCTCAGACCTTCTCCTTTTCTCTGTCCTTTTAGCTGAATATCAAATGCATTATTGATTGCTTCTCTTCCACCCTCCTCACTTCCACTCCCCTCACTTTTTTTATATCCTTTTTTTTTTTGATTGGCAGTATCATCCAGACAAACAGAAGGCGGATGTGCCAGCAGGAGAAGTGGAGGAGCGCGTGCAGAGGTTCATCGAAATTGATCAAGCGTGGAAAATTCTAGGGAATGAAGAGACAAAAAAAGAGTATGACCTGCAGCAGCGTGGTAGGTTCCTGCCAAGGAGTGCTGTAGTGGCAGCAGCTCTTTAAATAAGCAGGGTCTGGGAGTGGTAGTTAGATGGTATTTTAAAACGCTGTTTATTGCTGAACCAAATGGTTCTTTCACTCTTGTCCTACTTTCAAATGTGGATCCATTATTTATAGCTTTTGCTACACATACATTAGCTAGTGAAAACATTGAATTACTTCCAACAAAACATTAGGCGGTGTTATTCCTAATAATTTGAATGAATATGAAATTTATACTAATTACAGACCTTAGCCGTTTTTATTTTATCAAGGCAGCTTCATTAAGCATTCTTAATTTTAAGGTTTATACTACATTTTGTTGCAGTATCTTAGATACAGGTATTAATCCATTTATATCTAGACTTAAGTATGTATGGGTTTATAAGCACTTCAGAATCATTAAGACACATTCTTTTAGGTTGTGTGTGGTCTGGTAGCTTTCATAATTCATCTGTGGTCTAAACTAGTCTTTCTAAAGGAGGTTTATAAATAATATTCTGATATAACACATTAACTAGGCAGCTCTAGCATGCATTTCTTTTTATACCTCTCAGAAAATAGCTTCTTAAACAGTGACAGGCTGTTGTGAGAAAAGAAGGGGGGAAATGTAGGTCAGGTCTGTCACACATGGGCTACCATTACATGAAGTGATAGGCTGTCTTTCTGCTCTGGCCTCAGGATAGGAGTCCCTCAGCCTTCCATTAGAACCTTCAATAAATGTATATCCACCCTACATGTTAATGGGGGGAGTCAATAATAGTGTATTGCCTGTGGGGAAAACACTCAGTCGCACTCTGCAGTAACACACTCTGGTCCAGCATTGACGTGTAGCCACCACCACTTTTGAATGTGTCTGATAAAAGCCCACTGTCTCTGCAGCTTGTTATTGAATTCTCTTCCATTGTACTTTGGCACACCATCAGACCTTTCTCTCTTGTGCTGATTTTTAACTCCCCTGCTGCTGCGGATACCAGAACTTTGAGAGACAAAGGCTTAGTCATTCTGGCAGATATGCATCACTGCAGGATAAAGAGAGTGATATTCAATTGTATATAGCCAGTATGAATTCTCTGGTTAAATAATCCTGTATTTCAGACTTTGTGTGGGTTTTGGAAGAGAGGGGGGAGGGGTGAAAACAGAATTGTGGAATAAATATTTTAAAAGAATAGAAAAAAATTGATCTGGTGCTAATTTGTTCTGTAAACAGTATTAAGATCAAGCTTAAATAAATTTTGATCTCAAGCTTATTTTCTTACATGCCTGAATGTGATGCCAGAACAGGAGTTTCTGCTACCCAGTGCTCTCATCGTGTTGTACTCCTAGCATTGTAGTAGTCTCTGTATCTTCCATTTTCACAAACTGTAAATGCAGAGGGAAATAAAAGAAATACTAGATTGTTAGACATCTTTTGTGTATTTGGTGAGTTTTACCTAAAGCTTAAATACAGACAGTGGAATTTTATTTTGCTTGGGTCAGGTTAATCTACTGAAGTCAAGAGCTGCATCAAGATTTAATAAGTTACTTTGTTTTCCTATGGAATTGAAGGACATTGCTATAAATTAGTTTTGACAAAACTTATTCTACAGCATTTTAAAGGTTATCTGAGATTCTTTTGCTTCTAGATGAGTTCTTTGAAAAGTCATCTCAAGATTCTGTAAAAAAAATAAGACTTCGTAAATAAAGACAACAAATTGTACAGGTATTTGGTGATTGAAGAGAGATATTAAAATATAGAGGGTGCCATTCAAAGGGAACCCAGTGTTTTAAACCAAGCTCTGTGTAACATACATGTGCATTTTTTTGCATCATGTTCCCTGGCAGCAAAATAATGCTGAAATAAATTCTAGTTCTTCGAATGCCTGTCAGGCTGCTTCTGAAGCCATGATCTAGACACTAGTAAGCACTGCTGTAAAAACCCACAGAAACAAAGGAACTGAGACAGCAGCTAAGGGGAATAGTGATGAGAGAGAGAATTACAGCATCAGTAAGACTGCAAAGTCTAGGAAGCAGAATCTGAAGGATGCCAGTGTGCATGTGTGTGTGGCTGCCCTTTGCACTGTAGTCTTCTTCCCATTTCACAGATAGCTTATTTGTATGTACCTTCTTGTGGTACGCTAATTACATCTTAATTATTTGGCTCAGAAATTCAGTGGTCAGAGAAATTCTAAGCAGCTGAAATTCTGTGCTGCTCTATGGTTTTAATTTTCTGTTTGAATCATTGAGAACAAATTGAATGTGCTTTCATATCTTAACACTGCTGTTCTCTGAAGGTATCACAATGATCTCCTACCATTTTTTTGGGCCTTCAGGCCATAGTAGTAAAGAGGAAAGGACAAACCTCAAAACATTTAGAGGTTTGGCTCAAATACTGATCCAGGCCTCTCTTGTCTGGAAATCTTCCAAGAACTGCCTTTTTGTATGTTTTGTGAAAAATTTTCCAATTCATTGTTTTGCCATATCTTTAATGGCAGGTAAGAATACCCTTTCATCATGGTAAATCTTCTGCTTCCAGTCCCTGTGAAAAATTTGAGAGATGGAAAAAAGCTGAAAAACAGTTTAGCTGTTAAGCATGGACTTTTCCCCCTCAGTAGATTTTCTTTTTAGAGATTTTTCCATTCTTTGTTTAGTATCCCATTTAGACAAATGAATATGTAGATAAAATCAAGTTTCACAGTAATGATTACCGAAATGTTTTCAGTGAGTTTAGCCTGGTAACATCTTGTTTTACAGTTTTCATGTTAGATGTCATTTGAACCCTGAAAGTTCATGTCTGCGTGTCACAGTTTGAAAGAATAAACTTTTACAGAATCAGAAAATTGTGTAGGTTGAAAGGGGCCTTACAGGTCATCTAGAACAATCTCCTACTTGAGGCAAGTCCACACAGGCCCTTTGCTCAGACCTTCTTCAACCTGGTTTTTAATATCTCCATGGCCGGAGATCCCAGAGCTGCTCTGTGCGGTCTGTTCCAGTGTTTGAACACTCTCATAGTAGATAAACCAAACCAACCAAACCAAAAAACCCCCACAAAAAAACAAACCTCAAACCAACCAGAACATGTTCGCTTTCTATCATAAAGTTGGATATAAGGACTCTTTTTGCAACTTTTGCTTTTCACTTCTCACCCCTCCACTGTATCCTGCTGAGAACTCTTCTCTACACCTTCCTGTTAGGTAGCTGTAGACGACGAGATGCCTGTGTTCTTTTGGCCTCTCCTTGTATGACATGCGTCCCAACTCTCACCATGCTGGCAGGCCACTGGAGTTGCTTCTGTGTGTCAGTGCTCTGTACTGTGGAGACAAAAACTGGACACAGGACTTCAGAAACAATAGCGTTAAGTGCCGACTGGTGAGGGAAAATATCCCTTCCTTGACCTGCTGGCTCCATTCTTGCTAATACAGCCCAGCGTGGGGTCGACTTGTGCCACAAGAATGCCCTGCTGACTTGTGTTAAACTTGTATCCAGCAGGACCTCCAGGTCCTCTTCTGCAGAACTACTTTCCAGGCAGCTGTCTCCGAGCCTGTACTGGTGCCTTAGGTTGTTCCATCCCCAAATCAAGACTTAATCTTTGTCGAACCCTTTGATGTCCCTGTCACCCCATGTCTGTATACTCTGTATACTATCAAAGTCCCTTTAAATAGCACTCTTCCAACTTTTGTGGATTTCTGTTGGCTTAAATACAAAGGAACTGTGTATCTAAACAACCACATAATTAAGATAATTAATTTTACTAATTCATTTTACATTTTAATTATTGATTGATTTACAGAAATGTCACAAATCGATAAACTGCTGACTGATTAATTTCTGACACTAAATGTAGCAAATATTTCAAAGCTAATAATGGGATGGACAGCAAAACCGGTTGCTTTGTATGTGTTTCTGGGGCAGAGGGTGGGGAAATTTAAGAATCTGTGGGCTCTTCCCATGTGTGGCTCCAGTGAGGTTCTGTCCAGGATGCTACGTTTTTATGTGGTAATAGACACAGGTGTCCATAAAGCAAAAGTGTTTATAGGGTGCAGGATCTAATCACCAGTAGGAGTTTTCACATCTCAGCACATACCTCCTTTTGCTTTTCAATTTTTAAATTACATTTTTAGAAAATATCACAGATGCATTTTCATACATGAATACATATTCCACCATAATTTTCCTTTTGTTCTTGCTTCATTTCTTAGACTTAAGGAATTACAGGTCCTAACTGGAACTGCCACTGTTCTAGCTTGTGCTATTTGTCTCCTATCCTAACAGAAGACTTTGGTTCCATCCTGTCTGTACCTTCCCTTTAGGCACTGGAGCATAAGAAAAATATTTCCTTACTTTGAAATGAGCTATTTTAGGCTATCTGGTCACTAATTCAGCTTTTACTGACAATACCCACCTCTTTAAAACCTGAAAAATCTTTGTCCTCACTCAGTTAAGTTTCTATTGCAGGTTTAGAAAGGGACTCTGACACAAGTGTATTAATAAATTAGGAAAATAAAAAAACATGCTAAACAGAAAGTAGCTACTTCTCCCCTGCTCTTTCCCCATTCCTTTCCTAGTGCAGTAAACTGGAAATGCTCTCCTGAGGATGGTCACTTTCCCATTAATCCAGCATTCCCTCCTGCTCCAGCAAAAAAGTGATTATTCTGAAGTAGACATCAAGATACCTTACATAATTTGGTAAATAGGATGCCAGAAGAATAACCTTACAAATCTGCTATGAATAAGCAGGAGAAACAAGACAAAAGCGTACAGATGATTTTAATAGCTAGCAGATATGGCAACTGAACACCTTGACTACCTCATTGTAAGAGCAGAAGAAAATTAATGCAGCATATTTTACTTGTTCCTTGTTAGAAAATTCCTTCTTAAAAAGTACTTTTAATCTAAAATAACATGGCTTTTCAGTGTGCCAAGTTATACTCTTTAAGTGACAGAACTGTATATTCCTTCTCTAGGCATGGATTTTATGGCCATAGACTCTCAGCCAGTGCTGGAACACAAAGCTTTTACCATAGCTCTTTTGGAGCTAATTCTAATCTGCATTGGCTACAAGTGAAGCAGTGTTTTCTTGTGGTTTTTTAACGCACATAACTTCCTGTTATGAAAATTCTTAACGTGCAACTTTTTTATAATTTCAAATTAAAGTAAGCATGGTTATTTTAAATTAACACAGGAGACTCAAACTTAAGTAATTGTTTAAAAACTAAACAGCCTATTACAAAAAATTAACTTGTGAAAACATTCAGGTTTTGAGTATGTGATGATTCTGATACTGAGGTGATACTGCAAACATTATTTGACTGATGAAACATATGCTGAATTTTTTTCAATTGTGTGTGATTTTGAGAAAAAAAATCAATCCTTAAGAATAGATGGCTCATAAAGAGCTAGAAAAATCTTTTATCACTATTTTTACTATTACCATAAACTGTAAAAAGGGTTAAATTTCCATTTACTGCTTGCAGCTCTTTCCCTAAAACTCAACTTTAAATAGCCCAAGACATATTTATTGTATCCTCAAGTGAAACTTAAATACCTTTCCTCTTTTACAATTTCTGAATGACCCAGCAAGGGCCCTAGTAAAGCTTTACTGAACCAAGCTGCTAATAGTTATTTAATGTTGTTCTGTAGCCTGAAAGAATCTCAGTAGATTTTTCCTTTTAATCTCGTTGAATTGCAGGCTCATAAACCTCTCTGATGAGCCTGCCAGTGTTTTCTTAGATCCCACAGTTGAGACAATGGAGCTGCAGAATCCTTTCACCTCTTGTTGTCAGACAAATCCAATAGATGGTAAAGCAGGCGGGCTGTACTTCTGGGAATTAAAATTTGTTTTTCAGGTTATGGCAGATGATCAGGTCTTCATGATTTTCGTTCAGGAACGTCTTTCAGAAAGTACAGCTTGGTATGCAGAGTTCTACAGCTTGAGCTGATGTCACATATAAGTAACCCTACCACAGACCTCAGTACTGCTAACAATACCAGTCCTAACCTTCTTCTCCAGCAATGGAGTGAAAATCAGACACCGATTTACTTCGGAGAACCACTACCGAGGGAGCCATGGTTGTAATAACAATGAATAACAAGAAATCTTAGTCACTAACACACTCTGAAAACTCTTCGGTTTGTAGTTCAGCTTGTAAGCTCTCCAGTATTGTACTGGGATGTGCCTCTGTTTTTAGAGAAGTGCTTTTGTTTCTGCTGTCTCAAGGTATATCACATTGGGTAGCATAGTTAATAGGAAAATGAAAAAGCTTTGTGTTTTTCCTGGTTGAATCAGGTAAGCAAATGAATGTGGCATAACAAAACAGAACAACAAGAGCGGTTACTGGATTACGTGCTAAGTTTGGAGACTTACTGAAGTTAACAGTTCTAACTGGAAATGTATGTCTTTTGAGATAACCAGTAAGACTCTCTCAGACTTGGGCATCAGACTAGGAATAATGTACTCAGTTCAGGCTGGGAATTGTATGAGGGATTAATTTTGCCTGTTGATAGAGCCATGAAAGCAAAACCATTAAAACAAACAAAAAAAAAAAACCCACCCAACAGGTTGGTTGGACTTTCACTTTGGATAATTAGCTATAGAAAAAGCTGCGATTAGCTATTGCTAGGATTATACTTTCATAGTAGCTTGAAACTTCTTTGCAGCAACTTAACACTACTCTGTTACAAGATAGGAGTCTTTAATTTGTGAATAGATTGCTTTACATAGTTAATGTGTGATATCAACTAATACAATATCGGTGCCTGTCAGTTCTGAGTCACCACTTCACCGATATCCAATAACAACTTTAGAAGAGTAAGGGGGTTGCAATCAGAGGATGATGTTTGGTGACACAGAAGGAAGTACTCGATTATCTGATCAGATAAAGGCTGGAGATGTGTGGGTTTTCTGGGATTTTATTGGAGGAGGTAGCTGAGAAGTCCCTTATTTCTACTTTTCAGTCCAGAGCAAAGAACAGAAGAAGCTGGAAAGCATTCAGAATCCCCTACAATCTAGTGATTAGGTAGGAGAATCTCTTGGGAATTAAAATAACTTCAAATAGTCTGGGCCTCTGACTTGCCTCCACTTGCCTCCAGCAAGTGCTCAGTAAGTAGAATAAGAGATCATTTCACTGCCAGCTCACTTTCCATAGAAAGCTGTAGCCAACAGTGTATGCTCTAGAAAGCTTGATGTTAGTAAACTATAAAACTTGCTTGAAAACTCACTGATCCAAGAGAAGGAATTCCTAATTTCACAGTAATAATCCAATTTAAACATTAAATTAAATAAGCGCTAAGTTCCTGAGTTTTGCCAAATCAAATGTTTTTCTGGATATGTGCTAAAGATCAGCTTTCAGGTGTTTCTGGTTCTTTAAAATACAGCATTTGGGGAGTTGGAGCTTTCAGGTGTCAGGCAGAAGCTGGGGAGTGGAGTGGCTATGTACTAGGTTGTAAGGGGTTTATGTTCTTTTTTTCATATTACCTTTTATGGCTTCACTTGGAACTTTCTTGACAAATTTTATACTGTCTTGTTAAAGAATTTCATGTGAATTTTGTGTATCAAAGATGAGTGTGCTGATAAATTGCAAAAAGCACTTTGGTTTTGTATTGCACAGTTTGTATTTGTCAATTTCCATTGTATTGTACACTTTTCATTTCATGCTGTACTCAGTGTTGGAAGAATCTAGGGGATCAAATGGCAACAGATCCATGGTGCAGGCCAGAACTGACCCTCTTTCTGTGCTGAGACTCTTAATCATAAAAGAACATTTGAAGTGGTCTTCCCCTAAAATTGTTTTTCTTTCATATTTTGATAGGAATATCTTTTTTTGCAGGAACCTTGGTGGTGTTCTCACATGCAACCCTAATAATTTTTTGGTGCATATTGGGGGTTTTATTTGGCTTCTCCTTCCTAAAGGAGAATGGGTTGCCTAAGAAAGATTGTGGAGTCTCCATATGTGGAGATATTTAAAATCTGACTGGACGTGATGGTGGGCAGCCTGTTCTAGTGGACCCTGCTTGTGCAGGAGGGCTTGATTAGGGGATCTTGAGAGGTCCCTTCTGACCCCAACCACTCCGTGAAAAGTACAGGTAAGCAGACATTCAGTTTCAGGTGGTGGAATTGTAGTACAGCAAGCTTTTAAAAGGCATTTATGTTAAAACAAAAAGTTTGCCACTAATTTCACATAATCATTCAGGATGTGCAAAAGTACTGGTTTCAGTAGTGTCTTCATTTCCGTAATACAGCTTCACCATTTACTTCTCCTGGCTACAGTCAGACATAGCAGAAATACAGAAACTAAAATTTTTGAGAACTGCATTTTTAACTATTAACATGGTCTATGACTGATGACTGATGATCAGGAAGAAATTAGGACCTGTATGTTACCAGGGCTGATCTGTCATGTTTTCTTTACAGAAGATAATCTGACAAAAGAATGGCCACTACATGCACAAGTTTATCTTGAGGATATGTCCTGGAATGAAGGTAGGAGTGCCTTACTACTTGTTCCCAGGGCCTTTCACTGTCACTGTAAATGTTTTCTCTTTCTTCTGCATTTATACCATTGTATTGTCTTATTGTAGGTTCTACTTTTTTAGTATTTTCCTCAGATTCAGCTATTCTGTTCTGTGATTACCTGAACTGGATATTAACTTTCTGTGATATACTTGTTTTGCATTCCTTCTTCATCTCTTCCTCTTCCCACCCACCCCCGCTTGCAGCACTACTTTCACCTCCTTCTTCTTGTCGTATAATTGAGTATTTAATTTCCATTCTTCCCAAATCTCTCATGCATCTTCTTGCTCTTTCTGTGATGACAGAATGCAAGTGTTTTCATAAAGATTTTTTTTTATCCAGCACCACGTTGCTTCTCTCCTTTATATTACTCCATCTTGTATCACTTATTTGCTTTTTGAATGAATGGCTAATTTTTTTTGCCTTTTTTTTTAAGCTGTGAGGGGAAAATCTCCTTTCCTTTTCCTGTCTTATTTTTGTTTCTTGGGTTAGCATCCTTGTTTCTTGGAACCATCCTTGATCTGTCATATATATGACTAACCCCCTTAGTTCTTTCTTTTAATATCTATTTCATTGATGTGCCTTTTATTTGCTATTTTAAGGAAACTACACAGACCCTGGCAGTTTGGTATAAGAATGCCTCACAGTCACTGAAAAAAAAACATTTTAAGAGTACAGTTCTTTTTTGAGCAGCAAATGGTAGCACAGGTACTGATATTTACAGTCCAGCAGTGTTCTTAGGAGCAGCTTTGTGAAGAAAATCCCAAATAAATTCTTGATTCTTCAAAGCACTAAAGGCTTTTTTGCTTTCTTTTTTGGCAGATGAACAACGTTACACTCTCTCATGTCGATGTGGTGGGAATTACACTGTCTTCAAGAGTGAAATCAAAGACGTATCTTTGGTTTGTTGTGACACATGTTCACTTGTTATAGAGATCCTTCAATGATTGCTTCAATCAAGCACATTAAGAGTTACAAACTTTTAAAAGACTGGACAAACAGGAGAAAGCATCTGCTGAAGAAACGTATGTTAAAAGAGGGGCACTACAAGAACAAGTTCAGTCAGGCTTAAGAAAGGAAACGTGCCCATTTGCTAACAGAGCTCAGCAGACACAAGGCTCGGGTTCTTTCCTTCTGCAGCTAAAGAGCGTGTTATTACAAATCTCCAGAACAGAACACTAAGTTCTGTACAACTGGAATATATCTCATGGTCTCAATGACGTTTCTTTCCCAGCAAACAGCAGAGTAGCTTCTTTCAGTCTCAGCCTATACCACTGTACCTTGGGCCCGACCTCTTACGTTAAATCCTTTAAATAGCTCAGATAACAAAATTTAATCAGGAGGCATACATGTGAGAATGCTTTGAAGATAATGAAGAGTAAAGTGATTAATGGGAAACAGGAACATTTTCTATTTCTAAATATTTTCCTTCATTAAATCCTCAGAAGGAGTTGAGCCTTTGAAAGCAGGTGACAGAGAATCGCAGATCTCACAGGCTGGTTGTTTGGTACTACATAGCAGGTCCAGTGGACTGGACTGTAACACAGCATCTACACTATCTCTTCAGCTTGGAGCAGGAGCACGTTTTGAATTGACCCTCTCCATCATCTGAACAAATCCATCACTCCTTAGATGGAACCTACTCAGGAAGCTGTGCTCTGACACCCACTGGCCATACAGTCCAGTGGGCCAAACTAGAGCCTGTTTAAAGACAACCCTACAAAACACACTTCAGTGTCTAGCAGATCCACAACCCTGCTGTTACTGTTTCTGGTTCCAATCCTAGAATGTCCCAGTACTTGCTAACGTGCACAGCCAATGATTTTTGGCTCTGGATGTCTGACAACACAAGCATACATTGTGCCTTTCTCATCCCTTGTTAAGTCAATTCTTACATTGGGTTGCGTAAAACCCAGAACTTTCTAATAAATCCAAGCACTTAACTGTGAATAGCCAGCAGAAATAGAGGAAGAGGCATATAATTTTGCTGATGACATCAGTATATCATTCCCACTTCAAGACAGACATAATCTCAGAAAGAGACATCTTTTCAAGTAATACTTGTGTTTATTCTAAACAAAAATAATTCCATTGATTTTAGTAGAAAATATTATGAAAGCTGGCAACAGTCACTTAAAACTTCTAATCGTCAAGAAATCTGTGGCCGTTGGGGCTTGCACGTAGAAATCCAAAGTCATTCAGAGGCCATATCTGCAAAATAAAATACAGTTACAAGAGATTTTAATCTAAGTTCAGCATTCTCATTTGTTATCATTGTAACCATTTCATGAACTGTATAATTTTTTAGCTCTTTGGTCAGCAGGGTATATGAATTTCTCACCTGTGTGTTTCTCTTCTAGAAGTAAAAAATACTATTTATCGGGGGAATCATCATTCTATAGTGGCAGGAGACAACACTAATTCATATACACTGTGCTTTGCTATGGAGAGCCTGACAAGTTGCATCATTTTTTTCAGCCTTGAAAATAAATATATTCATAGAAAATATCTTCCAAAATGAAAGTTTTCTAGCTTGTAAAGCTCTTAAATTAACAGATGGAAATATATATTCTTGATCCATCTAGGAGAAGAAAGAATACCAGCAACATTACTACCCAGTGAAAGTACTTCTGTATTTGTATTTTCAGTATGGGCATCTGAGCTGCAAACACTAACCCCTGACAAATAAAAACCATAGGCTTATGGCAAGCTTATACCACGCAAACAAGTAGAAAGGGGTGGAGTGCCTGCCACCATCAGGGGCTCTCAAAAGGCTCCTCTGAGAAGGGGACTACTATTTGGAAAAAGAAGCAGCACAAGTCATGACCAAGTACAAACATAAGTGGCAAAGAATGATGTTCACCAGAAAGAAGAAACTTTCTGTGTAGAAATTAACTATATAGCTGTTCATATTGCTGAATGCTCCAAGGAGTACTTTGCATATTCACTGAATATGCATGGTCTCTGATGCAAAAAAAAAAAAAAGTAGTAGAGAATCAAGGACATCCTTTTCCACTGTCCTTTGCCTCCCCTGACTGCCCATGTCTCTTTGTAACACGTTATTTCAAAGACAGCACAAGGGGATCAGTAGGAAGAAGGGAGAGAGATGATGGTGAAGAATGAATGCCCTCTGTGGCTCTAATCCCATAAAAATCTCACAGCCCTGGCTGAAGATGAAATGATCAAGACAGAGAAAGATGATTCACTACCTTGTTCCCAAAACATCTGTCAGTATGATGTTTATCTTGGCTCTTGTTTCCTTAGAATTATTTGGTCTTAAGGAAGGAATGCAGTCACCTTCCAGGAACAGCAACTTTTTAACTAAGTTCATGGAACAGCCACAGCACAGAAGGAGCCTTCGCTGCTTTCTGTGCAGAGTGAAAAAGTAGTTTTCTCAATTTCAAAAAGGAAGCCCTGTGCCAAGGCTTAATACTTCAAACCCCATGACTTGTCCGCAGCAGAAAAGGCAGTGACAGAAGCAGAGGCAGTTAAGGATGGGCGTAGCATGGCATAGCATCAGCTTACTGCCAGACTGGAAGTCTGTACTGCTAGAAACTCCCTGCACTTGCCTCTGTCAGGCCCCTTGCAGCACTGTGCTACGTTGCTATCCATTGGATTGATTATCCCTGGGCCCTCAGGAAGACAGAAGGATGAGTCATTTCGTGACCATTAAGTTCTGTGCATCTGTAAAAGGCTCAAAGCTCTCCAGTGCAAGTATCTTAGAAAATACATGTCTTTTTTTGGCCTGTGCAGTTAGGGAAGAGGATGAGGAACATCTGCTGATACACAGAAATACAGAGAGATAATGTCTTGACTCTATGTGCATAGTAGCCAGTGAGCTATTTTAAATTCCACACAAATATGGAGATACGAACTAACAACAGAAAAATATTTGTGATCTTGGTTAGAAGCCAAGCTATGGAATTCAAAGGTCTCCAGGGGCCTATGCTGACTGCAGGCTGGTGTCAAGTCTTTGTTTGGCCTCAAAGGCAAACAGGAATAGAACGGAACAGGAATTTCCCATATTACAAACCTTAAGCTCATCTGAGTAAAGTCCTAGAGAAGAAAGTTTCTTGGGCCAATCACTGTGGCACGAATCTTATTTCAGGCAACTCAGATCACACGTATTGGAACTTGACTTTCTTTCAGTGAAAGTAATCCATGAAATCTGTTTTATGTATGGTTTTGACAATTTCAAATTCACCACAGTAATCTTGGTGGTAGAGTTAAAATGAAAATGATGTTTTAACTAGTCTGCGTGCAGGAGAGAATGTGAGAAACAATACTCATGGTTGGAAGGGAGAGGGAACAAGCCTTCTCTGTGAAACAAAGACATGCCACTGTCTGTAGTAATTTCCAAGTCTTTCAAAGTTATGACAGAAGTTGACTGTGACTTGTTCGTTCAAACTGGCTACTCCAATTAGCAGCTATTTCCCTTTGCCTCCTTTGGTTTGGCCTACACAGATTTGATCTGATGGGTGGGGGACCAATGGGGCTGACCAGCTCTTTTGAAGATAATACTACAGGTCTATTTTTGACATGGAGCAAAAGTCCAGGGAATGCACATGATATCCTACCTAAGATAGGATGAAGCATAAATTTAGCCAAACCGGGATTCCCTAGGCATTTCCCTCAGTTGCAGCTGCTTTTACTTCAGTGGCCTTTTTATGGAATAAACTTGTCTCTCAGCGTGGCAGTTGATACAGCAGCAGGGAGAAAAACGGGCAAATATAATCAAGTATCGTTATTTCTGTATGGGTTAAAAACTGGTATGCTGACATTGACTTAGAACCTTGGGTCTGCATTTCACACAGATAAGCTGCAGAGAATTGATATTGATGTTTTGCCAAGAATAGGTTGCCTAAACAAGCTTAGTACACACTCTCTCTCCTGTTGAAATCCGTTACTTCCAAATGAGATTTTTTTTTTATCCATTACTAAAAATGTAACTTAGCATTCATAGGCACCATTACATCTGCTTCTCCAAAATCCCCTTCATAATAAAGCCACATCAGCTTCCATTCTCAAGGCAGTAAAAGATTATTTCATGGAAGAGAAGCTAAACCTCTAGGAGACTACATTAAAGAGCACACAGTTTCTTGGCCAGTAGTCTACTAATGAGCTACAAGCATGCGGAGAAGCTGAATTCTGCTGCCTTTCACTGTTAACATTCAATAGCAACATACAATAAACAAGACCACTGCATTCTAATGTGAATGCTCATAAACAACCCAAACTATAAACACCCATTTGGAAAATAAATCATTTTTGCTTTTGTTAGGCACCATATACTTAAATCTCATTAAAATGTTAATAATCACTTCTCTATGCACTACCATAAAACAACTGCTATAGAATTTAATTAAATAATTATTTTGATCAAGTATCAAGTGATTGTATACTCTCTTTTTAAACACATAATATTCTGGAGTCCAAAAGTACTTCCATGTATAATGTCTGTGTCTAAGTTCCACTCATTTTACAGAGTTTAGCGCCTGCAAATTTAGGGCTCAGCCCTGTCAGTCACATCAATAAAGTCTCTCAAACATCTTCCTTGTTGAGGTACAAGCTGGACACAGATTTATTGCTTTGAAGAGATTCTATGAATAATTATGGCTGTACATATACACAGGTTCTTAATATATAAATTATCTTTGAACAACAGTCCCATTAAAGTAATAAACGGCAGCTTTTCTACACTGGTACATCAGTTGGAGATTTTTTTTCTCAGGCAGATTATTAATTCCGTGTTCTTACTAAGAGGGCTGTCAGCATAGTAACATCATTTGTATTTTAGCAGCGAGTTAATCCTGGGTCATAAAACCAGCCACATTTAGAATCAGTATTTTTTCCTCTGGTGTACATGGTGAGGCAAACTATACAGATAAGGAGCAGAGAGCTCTCAAGAAACACTAGAAAGAACTCAAAGCAAATGATATCCAGAAAGAACAGAGATCAGACAAAACTTGGTGTTGGGGCTGAGGTGGAGATGTTATTTGAGGTTTAGTCAGGAATTAGTGATTATGATTGATAGCTGCAAGGTTTTTGAAAATCCTAAGCTGTGTTCATGGAAACTGTAAATTAAGAATATAAAATTTTGTTAAATTGGAAAGATCTGCTCTCCCTGTGCATGTAATACATCTGTGCTAAATTACGGGTTTGTGGGTGTGTTACAATATATGGAGAACGGTTTTTAAAACCTTTTCTTATTGTTCTGAATGGCACCATTTTAAATCTAGCTTTCTAGAAGCTGGTGCATAAGTCTATAATAAATACTCCCTTGTGCCTTAAACTTTTTATGGAGAGGAAATTGGGTTATTTTCTTCTTTTTGGTAAATGAATAAATTAATAATACAGATAATATGGGAAAGTAATTTAAAGTGAAATAAAGCTGTAGAATTATTGAAACAGAAGGAGAAGGAACCAAGGAGATTTATACAATACAATATTAATTCAAAGGGTTTTTTAAATGAAAATGTAGCAGACAATTATGGGGCATAGATTTGACTACTCTGTTAAGGTTTTTTTTCACGGATTTTGTCTAAAAAGCAGCAAGGCCAGTCTACCTGTCTGAAGAATGTGTGCAAGTCCTACTAAGGTAACCTTTTCCACCATTTTGTTTTTTGAACCATGGAACCTACGCTTCCCAAATTACAACAGTAGTGAAACGTGCAGCTGCCCTCTTCTACCATTTTGTACAGGCAAGAATCAAATTAAGGACGGAATGTATATCCATGCCAGGGGAAGCGGGGCGGGGGGGGAGGGGGTGGTGTTTGGTTTTTTCCAGGTTTAGATATGCTTGCAAAATAATGAATTCAGTTTTCAAAGGCAGTGACTGCTCAGAGTGTGGCTCAGTAAAAAAGTCCATCCATTGCTGAATTATCCTTTTAGAGAAAGTGGTTGGTGTGTTCAAGCTTTCCTTTATGTTTGCTTTGGCCAGACTTAAGGAGGCAAGTTTTACTGCCTAACACTCAGGCACTGAAAATGTATTAATGCAACTGGTTTTAGATACTGTAAATACCTTAAAACAAATGCGTCCTCTTATCAGTCCATAAGGAACAGGTCCATAGCACCTGGAATCTGTAGAATTCCTGAGATTATCACCTTCTAACCAAACATGTCCTTTAGGCACCTATGATTAAGCAAGATTGAAATGTAAAAAGAAAACACAATGGAATGGTATTAAGCATAGTTTGCTTTACAATATATTTTCTGATACCTGTGTTCCGAATTTCATGTCTGTATAATGAACTAGGTTTTTTATTGAATCTAGTAAGACACGGCAGATTTGGAGGGATGAGAAGGAGTGCTCCAAAGTATCTGTTCTAGCATGTGCTCAAAAACCAATGGTTTGCACAAAAAAATCCAAAATGAAGATGTAAGAGGTTAGACCAATGTGACAGGGTCATTAATTTAATAGACTTCAAAAGAGGTCATTAGGATGTTGACTGAAAATCTGCCCTCCTGTCGCAGTAACAGCATGAACAGGGCAGCCACACACTCATCAACATCCTGGGGCCAGCACCAAGGCTAGACCTGTTAGTAGATTCATGATGAACTAACTGGTAATTGATTGTGACATCAATTACGAATAATCTCATCATTTTATCGGAGTAGGCTTGTCAAAGTTCTAATTAAGATCACAGTTCATTCTATGTGCAGGCAGAATCCACAACACATTATATTGCAATAATGATGATCACAAAACAGCAAATCCCTTTTTATAATTTGAAAATTAATGATGGTGACCTTATACTATATGACAAAGACCTTTCATTGCCTGTATATATTCTGCATTAACTGTATTACATACCATAGATTCATGGCATTCACTGACTGACTCAATGACAAAATAAGAAATAGCAACATAGCTGTATTAGTTACCTAAATAAGATCAGAAAACTTTAATATAAAAAAACAGTTGCTACTGTAAGTCTTAAACTAATATTTCCATTTGGAATATATAGGATTATTTTGATTTTTTAAAAAAACATTTCAGATATAAATAACCACTTACAAGGTACCAAATAAAATACTTAATAATTGTTTTTCTAACTTGTTCTTGTTTCTAAAATTCTAAACCTGGCTGAAAATTTGAAAGTAGCAACATATTCTCAATCTAGATAATATTTAACATGAACTTCAAGTTAACATACCTTTTTCCAAAACCAAATATGTACTTGACACATTACTATATCCAGAATTCAAAGAAAAAAATACAGAAACAAAATTTAAAAAAAACCCCACAATTTCAAATGAAACTCAGAGTTTGAGCAGTATAAGCTTGAAAGTTTTAGACATAAGCCATTTGAATACAATAGTCTATAATGGTCTACATGTACAGCATTCAAGGATGACAAACTAAACAAAATAAAATACCACTCTAGTAGTAAAGTCTGGATGCAAAACAACAAGAATAAACCCAAGTCCCCCAGGTAAACATTTGAGGAAAACACAGTTGGAGTGCAATTGTTGGTCCTTATAGGTGTCTGGCCAGGCAACACTTGCTGGGAACCTTGACTTTAAATAAGCCTTTCAGGCTCTTGCTTGGGCACACTCCCCCTTGCCTGCTAGCAGGCAAGGACCTGAGGACAGCAAGTGACCCAAAAGTCCCTTTGTTGAGCTGTGGCAAATGTAGAAGCTATGGATTAAGAAGCAATGTTTTGTCTCTGACAGTGGCAAAGAGAGATACTCATCATGGAAAGCGTATGTGAGCCTGTCTTCTCCCAACCACCTTGGTATTTCCTGGGTATCCAGGATGGGTGCTTTCAGCATGTCAGAGGGCACACAGCCCTGTCTCATCATTTTAGAATCTGTATATGGAGTTGTAGACCAGCAAGATGTCTAAACCCTTTTGAAACCTGCTGATACTGTCTCCTTCCTCAGTCACCTGTACAAAGGAGTGCTGCCTTGTTTGTTTTAGACCAATCTACTACTTCTATCAAGGTCAATTACTCTTGTTCTCCCAGTCCTGCAGTACAGGAGTTCCATATCCAGCTCATTTGCCACCTTTGTGATTTTGTAAGCTTATCAGATTGCTGGCCTGCACATGGGAGATTTTTTCTGGTAAGGCCAGTTTGTTTCAGCTAGATGACTGTGGCCCTCCCTACCCAAGCAGCTTTGCAAACAAAATTACCAAGCAGATGTCAATTTAAAATAAATATTTTTTTTTTAAAAAAAACTCTCTCTAGAGTCAAATGACCTGTGTGGAATACAGATCTCATCACATCTGGAAGTATGTTTTCAATAGATCTACCTGAGAATGTACTGATGTTTCTATCTTCCTCAGAAGTTCTGTGCTAAACAGCCTATTTACAATGTCCAGAAGCAACTGCTGGTTTAGTTGGGTATTAATCTTTGCAGTGTACCCCCCTAAGACATTCACTCTGCCCACACCTTACATGAGTTTCTTTTTCAAGTGCGTATTACAATGCAAAACAGCATTCTGACTTTTCTGGTGCAAACTCTCCTGTCCAGCATCTACCAGAACTACAAGTCGTACACCAAACTACATTTTGAAAGACTCTCAGCAAATGCACAAAAAGGAGAAGCATGAATTAATATGAAAGGAAGACGTTTTAATGAAAGCAAACCCGCATTACCATTTCACATTTCTGGAAAAGCATCACTACTTACACTGTGCTCCTGTTCCACACACAGGACACTCCCAATTCCCCTTCTGCTTTACTGGTTTCCATGCTTCCTCACTTTCCCTGATTCATAGGCCAATCATGAAGATCATCTGTCACTTTGTGAAATAAGAACTCCTCATAACACAGGTATATCCAAACACTTCTAGACCTTCACATCTTTTTTCCATGCTCCAAATTATAAAAAAAAGAAAGTATTTGCACTAGCTGGGGCTTGTCGCTTACTATTTCTAATGCTATTAATAATGCTACTTTTCTAGACAAGATGTTCTTAGTTTGCATTCCAGATATAACAATATACTTTATTACAAATATTCTACCCTGAAATTCACCACTTAGGTAAAGTGGTAGGAAGGTATAGAAGGTATGACAGGACCCTCTACCTCTAAATTTGTCATTAAGGGTACTGTCATAATTTACGATTCATCTAGAGATAATACAGTAGAACACCTTTGCATGGCATGTGTCCATCATCCAGGCACTTCACTACAAGCTAGAATTAATATAAGCAATAAAAATCACATAAATTACATGAAAATGTAAACCCAAACACCGGTGACAGTCATAATCGTTAATTTAAAAAAAAAGTTGTTTACACTGCTTTAAAATAAAGACCAAAGCCAGAATCCTTCAAGGATTTATGCACCAAGCTATTTCTATATCACATCACTGATGTCAGTGGGATTATTCACACTGGATATAGTTAACTTTGACTATCAGCCTTTGCAGAATCAGGACCCAATCTGAAACGCCTGAAAGGTATGAATCACAGTAGCTGGGAATAAGAGATATTTTTAATATATGGGCCCCTTGGACAAAAGCTGCTGCTGATTGCTGAATACTCCTCCCTCTGCCTCAGCAACCTTTATGCCTTGTTTTGTGCAGATTTCCTGAAGATTTATTTCCAAGGAACAGCAGTTCTCAGGCAAAACCAGTTACCTGAGGTGCAGCTTTATACACATGAGAATGCACAACACTGGTCAGACACGACTCTTCCCCCTTCACCCTTCCAAGGCTCTGAGGGCTCTAGCACAGGGGCAGGTAGACCAGAAGAGCAAGATTATAAAACTGAGCTTGTAGGAGTAGCTTACTCTTTTTCAGCTCAGAGAAATAAACATATTTCACTGCAACAAAGTGGCTGAAGCTGCAGGACTGTTGTCATTTATTTAGTAGTGTAGTTAAGGAGGCAAAAAAAAAAGTGCAGGTCAGGTATTTGATGTTTACTAGTGTAAAATGTTAATTTACATAAATGGGCAGGTGTGGAACCAATAAAGAATTGTGTTCTTTTGGTCTTTTCACATGATGTCAAACTTTGTTCCTTGAGTAATCTCACGGACTTCAAAACCAAGAGGTGAGAACTGTTAATACTGCAAAAAAGATTCACAGATTAAATTATCTGCTTCAGACTCCCAAAACTCAAGAAATGGGTGGTTTGGGTTGGTTGGCTTTTTTGTTTCGAAGGGGTCTGTTTTTTTTTTATTTTGGGGCACTGGGGGGGGGGGGTGGTATCTAAATGAAAAATAGGGATTTTTAGTAAATAAATGGAGAATTATAAAGATTAATCTCTTGCAATCTCTCCTGTTGGAATTCCAAGCAGTCCGTGTTTGTCAAAGAACATCATGTACAATCAGCTGGGAGTAGATGAAGTTTGAACTTTCCTAAGGTCACAGATATTCACTTCACCTCCAGCAATATCAAAGTTTCAAACTTAAGAAGAACTTTAAATCATTCCCATCTTTTCTTTTCAGTTCAGAGGCTTCCTTCTTGAGCTATGATAAGACCTAATCTCAGTGCTGGACAAAAGAATAAAGTCTGCGAGTTCTCATCTATCCCTACTAAGGTCTATTTAAGTGCCTCCTTCTTTGGTACAAGCAACAAATGTAATTGCTTCATGGCCTGCGGGTGTTCATTTAACAAAAGGAGCTTTTGTGAACAAACCACAGGTGTTACCTTTCTTGATTAAAGTGAAATATGATGAAAGAATCTACAGTATCAAATGACAAATTTACTAAATACTGATTAAATTGCCTTATTTAAGTAAATTGCATCTAGTTAGGATAAGATATACACCACTGAAATGTGGGAGTCTATTTTATCGCTCTATACTTAAAGTCTCTCCTTAATCCTTTATTTATTAATTCAAAACCAAGACTGAATAATGCTTAACAGATACTATTTTTTAAAATGATCCGGTTGCTCTAGACAGCATTTCTGTGAGATTATCATAAATTTTCATATTAAGGTTGCCATCTATATAAAGCCCAGCAACATTGATTAGCTCAGCATTATCAAAATCAGTATAAACATTTACATTTCCTTTTTTGTGCTGCAAAAAGCTATGAAACGGTAGCTATGAAATGATTCCAGCAACACTGGAACTTTAACAGTCTTAGCAGATCTTAAATCAACATCTAAGTATCCCTAGAAGGCTGAATCACATGGAATTTAATACTTCTTAAAAATATAACAGGATTAATTTACCTTAAATTCATAGGTACTTCCTAAGAGTTTAGCATTTTCCTTTTACTTATTGAGTAGTTTAAGCTGCTTACAAATACAACATAATGTACTTGGCCCAGTGTGTTTAAAAGCCCACATATGACCCTGATCCACATGGTTACAAGAAAAGATGCCAATGAAACACTAATGGGTTTTTATACAGAAATTAAATTCACTGTGATGAAATATATATATTATGCATTCATTCTCTATATTAAAGAGTCACTGGTTGTTTTAATAGAACACTTATGAAAAGGCAAGATATGAAGAGTTGTGTATCTTGAAGCTTTGAAATCAATTATTAACCAATATTAAAATCACGGTAGCCTTGAACGGTAGCAATGTTAACTCAGTTACTACAAGAAATTAAGGTATATTAACTTAGATTTCAACTTGTAAGACATTTTTCTCTTTTGTGCAAGCAGACCAATTGAGTATTGTTTAATTAAAATTTGGGGAAGCTGCTACATTATCTGTCAAAGCAATCATTAGTTATTTGACTGTTTGGGTCTTAAACATTAAACATTGTTGTTCCTTCAAAATTTTGTGCAATGCAGATTGGAACTGTTGTCCCTGAGCTTGCTTACTTAGAACTCAAAAGGTTTGATGACTTCACTCAATGCTTTAAGAGGAAAGTCACACAATTTTCACATTTGAAATTATCTATGCCAGTCAAATGACAAGATGTACTTTCTCTATCACTTTCTGCCTGTTGCAAAAGTTTCCAACTGTGTTAAATAATAATTCTAACACTTGTATGCATTTTTTACTTGACTTGTATAAATAATATTCAGATGTAGAGCATATTATTAAATATGCTGATCTGAATCAGCCTGAAAAGCTATACATCCAATTTTTAAAATCTTTAGCTGCAACTCTAAAATTAAATTATTGGTCATTATTCCTCTTCTAAAGTTAAGTTAGAATTAAAACTTAATATTAAAAAAACTATGAGCAAATATTGCTATCATGAAAAATAACACCCAGATTTTGCACCCTTTTTACAAGCCCTCTCCTTGCATTAAAACAATATTGCTCTTTCAAAAACAAAATCTCTTTGCCTTAAATAGTGAAAAATTACCTAGATTTTAATCCTCTATAGTTTTGAAAGTTTTATCTTGTATAGATGTTCATAGGCCAAAACTTTCAAACCCAAATTTCTTAGCTACATTTAGGAACTGCTGAAGAAAAATTCAGAGTATTTCTGTGATTCATCACTTCAGACTACTATGAGCTTTCTTAAATTCAGAGTATTTCTGTGATTCATCACTTCAGAATACTATGAGCTTTCTTAATCTATAGAAGATTGATATTTTAGAAGAAAACACTGATGACAAATCCATAGAGATTACTTAGCAGTTTGCATACTTTTCTCAGAGCAATCATTAAGAAGGGTTTAATTCTTTTCTTCTCCAGAAAACAGATGATGTAACAGGGTCACCCTAAGTATAGGTTTGAGAACAAAAAACCTACAGGCTGAAACCCCAACTGGAAGTTACTGGTTAAAACACCAACCTTGTTACCGCCACTGTTGCCCTGGACAAAGGCATTCCCTGCACTCAATGACTCAGCTAATAACCCTGACAGCAACAATGGCCAATAAATACTCTGAGCAGGGTTAAGGAATCAAAAGTATTGTCTGTCAGCTCCATCGAGAATGACCTGAATCTCTGCTGATCAATGTAAGGCCTCAGCTCTGCATGATCTTATCATTTAAGACAGTCAGAAGGCCTTAACTATGAAATCCTTCATTCAGAGGTGAAGTTAATGTAGGCGGGCTAAAATCTGTGCTGAAAATCTTCCGTGAGTCCTTGAGTAGTTGGTTTCATCATTCTGAGCAGCTACCTAGAAGTTATTAATGAACTTGGAGCAGAGGAACAACAGAATCATAAAATCTTGAAGGTTCTAACTGATCTGATCAGTGCAGCCAAGACTATTCCACAGAGGAAAAACATCTAGTGCTATAAATCAGAAATTGGTGATCTTGAAGCAACTTTCCCTCAAATCAACGATTTTCTTTATGGTTTTCCTTCAGGAATGAATTGGCTGAACAGGAGAACCAGGGCAACAGGTCAGAGCCTGGGCAGTTTCTCTCCTCAACCCAAGCATAGCTGGCCCACGCTCAAGACCACCTGATACAGTGCAGCTGTCTCATCTTGGTTCAGACCGTGAGGAAGAAAGAGCTACTTGAGAAAGAGCTGTAAGAGATCTTGGTGGGAGCGCATTCAGGAGCTGTGTTAAGCAGAGCCTCTCGCTGCTGGCCCCTGCTACAGTGCAGGCATGCCCATGGCTGGCCACCCTGAGCCAACAGATGTGAGGAGAAGCTGCTGTGAACAGCACCAGTACTGTTGTGTCAAGTCCTGCTACTCGTATGTTCTTGAAATATCAACAACACTGCAAAAGTAAAAAGACCAATCCACTTGAGCTGAAGAAACCCTGGAAATATTGAGAACTAAATTGATATAATTTGAGTTTCTTTTCCCTTTAATAATTTAGTCTTGACAAATCAGAATTTTGATTTAAAATTACTTCTCAGAAGCCTCTAGATTAGCTGTACTGATGAACACTCTGTACTGGGATATAGAGGGATCTGCAAGCTAAACAAATACGCCAAACCAATTCTCCCTTCCCATCAGATATTTAGCATACCTGCTGCTTAAAGTTACAGCATAACTTTCTCTCAAGCCTTTAGAACACTAGAACTAAGGAGAGGAAAGAGCAGGCTACTCCTTTTCTCCTGACTGGCAACTATAAAAACTTAGGTTACTGAAATACTAAACCATAAGTGTAAAGTAGCTATTCAGGTACTGAGGACAACGGAAAAAGAACTAGAGTTTTGAGAACTTTATTTTTAATTGCTATCTAGGATATTTTAAAAGACTATCCAGTGGTATTGAGTACTTTGAAATATCAGTCCACTCTTCAGTGTCTTATGTTGTTGATCCAAAATCTGCAGTACTGTCTAGTGATTAAGCTATTGTGCTGTTTACATTAACATTGTTATTCTCAGCACCCACATAATAGTTTTCCTGCATTTCACAAGGACTTTTTAAGAGTTAATAGCGCTGCGTAAGACCACTTCTCCGATCTGCAAACACAGTAAGGAGCATTATCTTCAGAATTATGTTAGCTCCAGAGTTAACCACAGGATGAAGAGATGCCATCTCCGCAATGAACCTCATTTTAGCACAAGGTAAACATACTTCTCCCACATCAGCCAGTCTCACAGCATTAGCGGTGCATTGTGATTGATTACCAGCAGAGTGTTGCTGAGATATGCATTTGTATCTTAGCTTTTTATCACTATGACTTGCAAAAGGCAGTTCCTTATTTACAGACTCTAGCTGTATTAAGTGACATTATTAGGTACTACTTTTGTTTAAGTGACACAACAGCTTAGCATATTGGTGGTTTATGATACACAAGCTGCTTTAATCTGATGACTTACCCCTCACTTTTTCAATCTGTAAATAGGGGCCGCAGCACAAGAACATATGGTACTAAAGAAATTAAAGCTAAAGTAAATGGCATTAAAACAAATTCAAATATGACAATAGGATACTCCATCTGCATTATAAACCTGGATCTGTATGAAGACTTCTAAAAACAGGAAATAAAAATCTAAAGATGAAAATTCACCTTTCTCGTAGAGTTTGAAAGACCATTTCAGGATTTTACTGTGACTGAGTAACTTCCTTATTAACACTCATTATTTAGATCTTGTAGTTAAATGAATAAATTTGATAATTTTTAACAATTGAAACTAGAGTTTAATACAACATTGCTAAAAATTAGTTGTTTACCTTTTTAACTTTTGGGTTCATTCCACATTGCTTCTGCTACAGTAAAGATGCATTCTTAACTTTTTATTACAGTGAATGCAGTTGCTTCTATCTATAAACACCATTGCTGAGCACAAAACCAAAAGAGGTCAGCAAAACTGCCAGCCTATTGCTCATATTCCACAGCAAATATCAATACAGAGTCAATGCAAAGAAAAAATTACATTTTCCTAACTTTGTAATACCATAGCAGCTTACTCAAAAAAAGGAACTTTATTATCCTTTTCATATAAATAGGAAGATTCCCCTCATTATTATTCAGCAGATAAGCACCAGCCTCTAGCATGTGAAGCATCATGTCCCATAAAGGGTCCAAAGTAAAGGCATTTCTAATGTATTTAAACTTTAACTTAAGCATGTGCTTAATTTATGCAAATCAATTTGATACGTGGCGTTAGTTCCATCAGCTCATAATCCCACAATGACTCCATTAAAGACAGCTTTTTGGTGCAGCTTTACACTTAGCACACTGACGAAAGTGATTTTTCTCATACAATGTATTACTGCAGCTAAGTATAGCAGCAAAAGTATTTTTATACTACTATGAAGACTTTCACAGAACTGCCACTGCTTATACTGCATTTGTACTCAACTGAAATGTCTCTTTTCAGAACAACTTATTCAGCTTACATATGATTTTTTTTCATTTTTATTATAGCTTGGAAGGTTAGTTTGTTGTTGGTTATTTTTAATCTACAGGTATCTACTTGGCTGTCAGCATCAATAAAGTCTCTCATCTTTGTCATTTTACAAGCAGCAAATTGTAAACAGTGTTTCCTGTTCTATTTATATACATAAGCCATTCTGAGATGTATGTTCATGAATGAAACAGGACTGAAAGCAAGATCTGATTTTAGCATTCCCTTAGACTTCCCAATAAGAATTATGTATGACAGTGCTTCTAAACCCAAAAATCCTTAACTCAAAATCTGTAAAATACGCCACCACTAACACTGACACAGTCAATGCAGAATAAGCACAATTCCTACTAAAATGACCAAAAGGATTCTCCTTTTGGGGTGACAAGAGAAGGAGTGGCTGAGAGGTGGCTTCTCTCTCAGCTGTCTTGTTGTACTGCTGTTATTCTGACATCTCCAGTACCTGGCTAACACGTAATATTTAACCATTAGCTGGTGAACATCAGCAAAGAATGAAGCAGAGGTTCAGATATATAATTCAGTATCTGGCATCTGATACTTGGCATTTACTGTACTGCAATATATTTGCAAACATGACAGCAACTATTCACTATCAGTCCCCAAAAGAGGAGACAAGTCAGTCAAGGAAAGCTGGGCATTCCACTGTAATAAAAGCAACCAATCCCCTGGCCTTACACACTTTTGAGTCATTGCATTCAAGTATCATAAACAGACTTCTCATTTAAGAAAGCAATTAGTAGCCCAATACAAACACCACCACTCACAACAATTTCTAGGCTTTGTTCAGTTAAAGAATGCCTGCATTTGTACCTTTCTCCAGCACCAAGACACCCCAGGCAGCACTTCCGGCCATTTGGGATCTGAGCCAAGGCCTCAGAGTTCTGACAACATTTGTTTTTTTTTCAAAAACCTAACTCAGGTTAAATCTCCTCAGGGAAATATCAACAAAACAAACATCCAGTGCCATGTACATCTGCTGCTGCTATTTGCTTTGAAGAATTTTGTGTTTGAATTAAGAGAAAAAGTGCATAGCACAGTGATTCACTACAACCGGGAATGTGGTTACCTAAATGCAGACATGTATCACCTTCTCCCTCCCCAATAATTTACTTAGTGAATAACACAGTGTAAATTATGAGTGTAAAGTGCAGCTATCTATGTTGAGAATATACTCTGCTGTAAAGGAAGTGTATCCTGAACAGATGGAAAGATCTCCCTCTTCAACAGCCACTAAAAACAGGAGGAAAACAGATACAGACTAGCAAACGGAAGCATTTCCATTTAGATAATTTCTCCCCCTAGATACAAGTTATGATGTAAGAACTTAGAAAGCCTGCAGTCACTTTGCACTATTTCCACCCATTAGCCTTTAGGAAAAACATACACAGGAAACAGGAAACAGACTCTGCATCATTCAGCCTCTCATTCTTACAATTTATATTAAAATTGAAGACAAGAAATCTTACACCTAGGACAGAAAGTGTTCTGCTGGATATTCCTTTAATTACCTCAGGATTTCCAGAAAGGCTGACGTACCGTTAAATACAAACCTTTCCTGACTTTCCTTTTAAAGACTCAGACAAGTGATGAAGATGATGCTCAGAGAAACTCTGCATCTTTTACCAGTGTATACAGAATTCAGGTTTCCATTTCCGGTCATTCTGCCCTGGGCAATTTATATTTACCCTAAATTACCACTTCCATAAGACGCACAAAATTTCTTCAGCTTGGTAAGAAAGGTGGGGATTCAAGTGGTTTTTCCAGTTATTTTTTTTCCTCTAGATTAAAAAGTAACATAATTTGATTTATGCTCGCTCGGTCCTCCCCTTCATAATAGAGAATGAGTTCATTCTTTCTGTTCATGAGTGACAAATGTGAAAAAACACTCCTGGCGCTTCATCAGAAGGGCAGCTTGAGGGCAGGCAACCGAAACATCTTGCCTCAACATTGGAGTGGAAGAAACCACAAATTCAGCCCCTCAGAACAGGGTGTGAATTGTATCCTTGCATTCTGGTCCTAAATCCAGACGCAACATTGACAAGAATTTTGCCATTGATTTTAGTAAGGACTCAGCTGCTTAACAAAAATGAAGCAATGGTACCAGAAGGCACAATGGTGAAGATGGCTGTCTTTATGGCAGCTAAACTCTTACAGGATTTATCTATCACAAACTGTAGCTGGCTGCAAGGAGTGTTCCACAAAACTCTCTGCCTTTGCAGAACAGGATTTCAGCTACACACCAGGCAGTAATTCTTCTTTTGTTAATTGCAAGGATGAAGTGGATATGAAAAGGGAACAGAGTATCTCTCTTTTAAGACTCAAAACACCTGTGCAAAACCTGATACCTCCACAAAATGCTGAAGAGAGGTAATGGTCAAATATGGTTTTGTGGAAAAAACATTTTTCTGTGATCGTGACTTCTGGCAGTTTTTCTAATGATAGCCTAAAAAGAAGCTGCTGAAAATATTATGTGACAACTCCTGAACTTCTGTTAAGTCTGTCTGCACAATGACAAGTAAGCATTAGGAATATATTTTTGCTTTTTATTTGATCTCGTTACCTGACTTTTAGGAAAGTTGGGAAAATTACTGTTTTTTTAAACATACTCAGAAAAATTAAAATATTGTTATATTGAATTGTAGAAATACACTAAAGTATAATTCTGAAAGCAAAATCTTCAAGGATATGGCAAGAGACAAAATTTTCACTTTTTTGTGTTTAAAATACAGGAACAGTTTTGCTTTAAGACCAAGCCCTTGAGTTTGCCATTCACTGCACTTCATGCAGAGAATTTTAGAGTATTCTTCCAGGGAAGAAGACCTAGGCAAAGGGCAGAGCAAAAATATCATCTGCCTGCACTTCCCACGGAGACAAAAGACACTGAGAAACAGCTTGCTATAAACCATCTACAACATTTTACTGTACACACACAAGAAAATAATAGTTTATGATGATACTCAAATATTGCAAATCCTTTACAGACTACCAGGCCTACTTAAGTAATCATTAATTTACAAAGCAAGAAACTCTAATACTTACATAGCTGTGACTCTTAAGGAAATCTGAAGGGTTGCTTGTGCAGACTTTATCCCCCTCCAAGCCAATTACTCTTTTACAGATATTTGATTTAGGGTCATTTGGGCTTTTCACAATTACAATATCTCCTCTGAGAGGAAAGAACAGAAACAAAAACAAACAGAAGATCTCTAAGTACAAACTATTTGGCTGAATACATGTGCATCAGTATCAATACTCCAAAAATATTTATGTAGATTAAAGATACTTCCTTCTACTGAAAAATCTTCTCTGCAAGTTTGGTTTCTTCATTTTTACTAAGGGTGTAATTTTACACACAGCTTTTTCAAGTATATTTGGAGAGATTATTTGTTGTTTAGATCATTTATAAAACATTTAAGACTAAATTTTAATTGGCAATGCTCTGATGAAATGAATGCCACTTAACTTGATCCTGTCGCTACGTATATATGAAATGAAACAGATTCTGTGTTCCTAAATGTTATTGACCAAATATTTTTCTTCCAGTGGAATTTTAAATGTCTAATCAGAGTTTGTAAGAATTTAAATTACTTTTGCCTGCTGATTGTATACATTAGCTCATACATTGAAATACACAACAAATGTACAGTCCACCACAAAATGGGCAAGAGCCTTGAGCCTACTGTGCATTGCAACACAGTAATGAAATGACATTTGATAAATGGTACTTATACCATTTGGCCACTCTGCTAACAACCTATCTGAGCACAGCAACACCTACAGCTTGGTTTGCAAGAAAAACTGCTTAGAGAGGAGAAGTTACATTCACACAATAAAACTGCTTCAGAAAAAAAAAAAGGCATATTTCCATTTTTTCGACACAGCTGTAAAAGGGACATGGACTACATCCTAAATGAATTCTGACAAGTTGTTCAATGGGCTGCATGTGCTGATTACTTTAACTTCCATCTGACACAATGAGAGGAGATCTATGAAAAATTACAATTTAGAAGCAGAAGAATACATGAAAAATAAAGGATGGATAGAGTGTAGCTATTGACAAGCTCTGGCAAACTGAATGTAAAATCTAGTCTTAACAAAGGAGCATACTTTCGAATGCAATAAAAGTGGCGGCTAAGGTTCTCCGAAAAGACAATATCAGAATTTTGAATAGTTGGTTCCATTGAAGGTCCAGAACACTGTAAATTAAAAATAAATGAGAGAAAATTACTATTTACAATTACTTCTATCTAAAATGCATTAATATTCTAATTATTTGCTAATAAATTAGAAAACGGTGCAATGTAAAGAACAACTAAAAAGTGAGATCCTTCAAGGAATATCTGATACAACCAAAAACTGAGGACAGCCTCCAGAGCACCTGTAACTCTGTTACAGCGCTGGATATGCCCAGGATTGGTCCTGAGCTGCACTAGGTGCTAGAAGCCCACATGGATTCAATTCAGCACCTAATCTCCCAGAAATTATCAGAGTCAGCATTCTTCAGTCTCTGTAAAAAAAAAAAAACCACAACAGAAGCTGCAAGAGCAACTCAGAGCTAAAATCCGCTATGTCCAGCAGCAATAGCTGCCAGGTTTAGAACCTAGAGAGGAGGGAGAGGGAGCATAAAAACAGCCAGAAACCTGCCCAGAGCTGGAAACATGAGCATCTGCTATGGTGTTATTAGGAACTCCAGTCTTTCTGGAAGAACATACTCTCTGCAAAGTGCTTAATCAATAGTCTCCCTTTTGCTTCAGTGATGCCTCTAGGCATTTATATTTATTGTTAAGTTATGGCTTAAGTTGAAATAACTTTCATAAAAGCTGGATCTGCATCCAAGCAAACAGACATTTACTAAACACATTCTGAAAAGCTTCTAATAAAATGAATAAATCTGAAATATTGGCATTATCATATGTAACAATTTAGTATTATAGGGTTTTTTTCTTTTAAATGTTATGAAAATGAAGTTACCACAACAATTCCTCCAAGGTACTCAAAGGCACAATGCGCTATGCAGCCATATTGCACAGTATACCCAAGAAATCGAAGTGTTTTTCCTAGGACATTGCGAAGCATGGCACAGTGTTACGTCGTTCAGCTGGTTCTAGTCTACAGTAAAACAGAAGAATATCATTCATTTGATAACAAACAACCTAACATTACCAAACTATCTTTTGCAGCAAACAACTGATGCACAATATTTTAAAAAAGAACAGTGAATAAAACCAACAAATAACCAGATGTATCTGAAAAGATGAATATCGTTTAAACTCAAATGCCATCAAGAAGTTTTTACATTACTACACAGACTCTTCCACATGTACAATCAGTTGATCCATCTCACCAGCTTACTGGTGAGATTCAGTTGAGCAGGAGCTGAAACAAAAAAAGCACTAAACTTTGCCAAACTAGAGAAATTAATGGGAGAGAATGGTACCAGCTGGGCTTCTTTTATTGAGACTTCAGACAGGCTTACCTGCTGTATGTCTAAATATCTGCAATAGTTAGAAGAACATCCTTCCTTCCACCAGGCTTGCCTGAATGGAACCTGGAAATATTTAATCATACCTTTAAGGTAGGCCTTAAATTCCTGACTGGACCATATATTGTTTCAGATTAAGTTTTTTATTAAATAACACTTGATAGACTTTTTTTTTTAATCCAGAGGAGACAGTGCAAATTAAATCACTGGTTTTCTCCAACCACTAGTACTTAAAGCAACATTCAGCAGCAACACCAAGAAGCATCAAATCATCTGGAGTGATCTGAAGATAGTTTGCAACTGAAAAAAATCACATTCACATAGAACTGGAGTAATGAAGTAGTCAACCAAAACCTTAAAAGTGACCTGACAATCAAATGAAAAAAAGGCTTGAAGAACTAGGCAAACGTAAGAGTCCTCAATGGTTTGCCTAAGGAAAACTATATTAGAAAAAGGATACAGTTGTTTATAGTAATTCTGGAGGTTTTACAGAGCTTTCCTCTGACTGGACTTCCATTACAAAAACACTTGTATACAAAAATAAAGCATTAGGTCTTTCTGTTCTCAGCTCCAGTACAGTGGCATAAGTTCTGCAGCACCTAAGACTATAAATATCTTCTGATTCCCTCCCCAAATATTTAAAACAAAGTCAGTTCCTGCAATGTTGATCTAAAAGGTTTCCTTACTCCAATTTTAAGATATTTATATATATATGTATTTCTATTTAAGGAAAACACACATACTGAAGTAATTGAAGCAAGCTTTACGTTCTGCAAGAAACCTGTCCCCATTAAACTCAGTATCAGCTTTATTATGAATTAAACTCACAGTAAGTTTTCCCTGATTTACTAAGATGGGTCAATACAGTGTGCTAAGCAAATGCAGTAAGTTAAACAGAGAAAAAATGAAAAAAAAATGCTGTGTGTACACTATGCCCTACTTAATAATGAAGTAAAGACCTGTCCTTCTATATTTCATGACTCTTTGCTATTTAAATGCAAATTTAGCATTTTAAGAGTGCTTTACTTACACAACTTTCTCTAGAAGTTAATGGGCATTTTGCCTGATTACAATCAAAAGTGGCTTTTGCTCCCTGCATTTAGTATTTATAAAGAAAAAGACAACCATTCTTGGGGTAAGGTGTTCTATACCAAGGTCATTTCCTTGTTCCAAAAAAAGATGTACTTGCCTTTTTTTAACCTAAAAGATCACCAAATAAATCCACTTAAACCAATCGGTGATTCATCATCCTTTATATTAACTGATGAATTTCACAGTAATGAACCAAAATGCAACAAAAAACAGAAAAGTCTTGAATGGTGTCATTAGAACATGCAGTGCCACAGGACATCCTGTAGAAACTGAAACAGCTTTGCTGTAAGCGAAGGACACTTTCAGCAGTATTTATTCTGGAGAGCCAGAGAAGCGGTTTGCTCTGCTCAACCCAGTATACTATGAAAAGCATGGACCAACTCCTCGGTCTCACAAATGAGCCCAGAAATGTTTAATAGGTGATAAAGGGACAATGGAGCAACAGCAGATTGAGCAGAGCTGCACAGTTAGTGTGAATTAATGACCACAACTATAAGTAGTACATCATCACTCCTTCTTAATAGCACTTGCCAGAAGGACAGCCTTGCACTGCTTCTCAGTTGAGGTAGACCAAAAAATACCCCACAACCACACTATATTTCAGATTCAGGCTATTCAAAATGTTATATTAACACATAAAAATGGTACAGAATTCAGGCACCTATGGATGTTACAGGTAAAAGCAATTGTATAAACATTGTGTTACATTGACAACAGTCAGCAGATTTTGCTGATTGCGCCAAATGGAATGGTAACAACAGACTCACCACGAGAACACACAAATCTCTCATGCCAACAGCTACCAGGCCATAACTAAAATAACTGTTTAATGTGAAACCATTATACAAACAACTGCTGTATGTCTTATGTCTCTGAAAATGTTTCAAATTCACCACAACTGATTTCCTATTGGACTCTGGATGGTAGGTACTTCCCAAGAGTTACACTGAACATAGATTTCTCCCTGATGTCTCTGAGTAGCTGAATTAGGAGGGGTAGATTTGCAAATTATTTAGGGAAACAAAAGGTTCAGAGTGAGCCTTATTCATTGCTAGAGCTGTCATGGTATAAAACTAACCATGACAACAGAATATGAGTGAAGGATCTCAAATTTTCTTCACAGTTCTCTTAAAATAAATTCTTAACCCAAGACATGGATTCCACCAGTCCCAGTTTAAAATGTGGCACAATGCAATTTTTTAAATGTTCAGGCCTATCAGATATTCATAATGACAAAAATATTCTTAGCTCTTATATAAGTTTATTACTACTGAATAAAGTTAATTTCAAATTAAGGCATAAATACAGTACGTAGATTATACACAGTTTGAACCTGATAAGATGAAAACAAAAGTCCCAGTCATCTGAAGTTAACATTAAGGCCCAGCTTTATAGACATCTAATGTTCATTCCACACAATAACTACAATCCTGAAATTCTCCATGCAGTTTTAAGTAGCAGTTTCTAGTTATCAAGTGAATGGTTGTAGCAAGAGTTAGCCCAGTCAAAAAGAAAACAACCCTAGTTCATTAAAAAATCCACAGAACATTTACTATTGCTCTAGCGTCAGTATAACATAATTGTTTCCTCAGAAAACTATTTGTCAGTAGATCTTTAAAAACAATGCCATATTGTTGATCACAAGAAGGTAAATGGCTGAACGTTTTTCCACATCAAACAATTAATTTTAAGACAAAGTGCTGTCAGCAAGCAACTCCTGCAGATACAGCTGAAGACCATTAAGCACAATAAACCCAATTATTTAAGTCACAGCCCCCTTAAAAACTTAATGGATCTGTTGTATAAACACCCTTATCACAGAACTAAGAGCATAAAACCTGTTGTAATTACCCCCAAGTAGCACTTACTATCACACAGCAGGTAGCTAAAAATTTTATACTGAAATAGGCATTGTTTTTATACTGAACATAAACATTGATTAAAATAAAGGTTACAAAACAATATTTATCTCATAGAATACAATTTGGTTATTTCACAAGAGCTTTGTAGTTTATCCCCTGCAGCATATAAAACGTAGAATCTAATTACTATTATCTTCTGTTCCCTTTCCTTACATAGCCTATGCCTTCATCATTTGATTCTTTTTTGTTTGTTTGTTTATAAAATTAATCACAGCTAGCAGGGTGGAAATCACTTTGAGCCTCATGAATGACATCCAAGAGATGGGAAAGGATTAGTTCTCAGTTGCTGCCAGTTATAGCGCCAGGTGGCTTTTTCTGCAGTGAAGGTGTTACCGATAATCCCATTACATTGGTACTAAATCTTGCAGACATCAAAATTATCACCAAGGTTCCTTTTCATCCCATCCTTTCCAAATGACTGGAAGTCGCTTCACCTGAAAGAAGTCAAATCCACAAGCAGCTGCTGTTTTAGCAGCCAGCGGACTCCCTGAGAATGCCAATCGTGATCCAATTTCGCTGTGCTGGTGGCCCCCTATTCCCTGTCCAATAATACATCTGTTAAAAAATCCTACAGCTACAAATCAAGTTTAATCCTACCAGGGACCTCATGTTGGTCTTGTCTTCCAAAAAGGCAGCAGGTTTTGCAGTCTATCTCTGCTAGTGTCTGGGGAATACTCTTTAAATCCCAGCCCTACTTAGAAGAATAAGCTAAGGATCACAAAACATGACCTCAAAAACCCTGATATGACTATATTCTGACCCAGAGGCATTCATTCTAGGTGAAGATTAGAACTTTGCATAATAAGATTACACAGCAAGTGAATGATATCAAGGGACTATCCATATGCAGCCGCCTGGTTTTCTATAGACAGCCTGTGCTCTGCAATATGCAGCGCAGACAGAACAGAGCTAGGTCTTTCTAGCTGAAATAAAATAGATTCACATAAATTAGTTGGCCATTTCCAGATTCCTAAATCCCCTATTACATCTTTTATTGACAGCTCCTGTGAGGATAGCACAAATGGTATTCTCTTTGTATTCTTTGCTCCTGTAACAATCGCACTCTGAGGGAAATGTACATAGGTTTCCTGGAAATTAACATCTTGTTTGCTGTAATCCTGGATTAAAATTAACTGTGTACATAATAAAATTAGGAAATCAATGAGAAGATTTATCATTTCTAGATAACTAATGGCATTGTGTAAGACAGTTTAATACATGATGCCGAAATTTTAAATACAGGAAAATCAAAGTTGCAGTCAATCAAACTGTGACTAAACAAATCATTGGACTTGATATTGAATAGATTTTTTACTATAATAAAAAACTTCCAATCACATTTGCTTTATACAATGCTTCCAATTCTGGATTCACTGAATATTTACTGATAGTTCATCAGTTTTCCCTTAGCTAACAGAAACTCCTAACATTCTCCACTTCTAAACAGAAACCTTTCTTCACACAAAGTAATCCCATAATTTGCACCATCTCTCTCCCAAACAGTTACTCTGAGATTATTACATTAAAAAAACAAAAAAAAAATCAAACCAAAAAACCTGTACACTACTAGACTATTTAAATATTTATGTCTGTTTACATTAAACTATTCTTTTAAAACTTCTGCATGAAGTTAACATAACATGTGCTAGAATATTGAAGGGTATATATCATGTTTATTGCAAAAGGTTCTTCCCATATCAGATACACAACTAATAACTATAAAGTGTTTTAAATATTCTTATTATAACCTGAGGATTCCAAGCATCTAAAGCAAAACAAGGAACAATTTTCAAAAGGTCTTCCCATGCAGGGAGCCAGGCAGAAAACCTGTTGGTTTTCTCTAGAAGGAACACTGGACTCAGTCTGGCAAAGCTGAAAAAGCCTGGTGATACTCTGGGAAAAGATTATTTTCCATGTTATCTCTACTAGGCACTGACAGTCGTCTCCAACACGTGCTCCTCCACCTACTGATCTCAAACTGACAAGGAGCTCAATCCTGTAAACACAAATTCACATAATGCAATCCTCTGATGTTAAACAACTCGAGACTGCCCACACAAGAGAACAATTTTTCAAAACAGATTTCAATTAGTTCTCACTGGTTGTATTTACCTTTGGGAAACAACTCCTAACAATCCCACAACCCTGTATAAAATGCTGTATTAACAGTCAGATGCAATCCAGGGCTTCTATCTTCCTCTGCAACCCATCACTGCTGAACAGCAAAATCCAAATAGCTGAGCAAAGGTATGGTCATACATGGCAAGTTTGAGCCTCTGAGGGATGCTGAAATATTCACTTAACAGTTTCTGTAGCAATGTCAAAATCAGGACAAATGCCAAAGGTCTGACAGACAGCACAGTCACTTTCCTGGTGACTGAGAAAAACGCACTGTGTCTGTGTGACAAGGGTCAAATAACTGTATTCTGAGCTGTATGTGTTTATCTTAAATTTCAAAAAATTCAATTTCTTGTGATATAGACATGTAAACACTTAAAATATTTTAAATTAACTAAGACCAAGAGTTACAAGTCAAATTTTCACATCAGGAACTTAAAATCTACAACTCCAGAGAAATAGTTGTCCATGGCTCACATCTACTGTACTTCCCCACACTGATGCACCTCCTAGAAGTATGCAGGTACTTTTGGAAATACTACTCAAAGCAGTGAATAGAAGGAGGGTAAATAATTCCCCTATGCACTGACAAGTAAAAAGGCTGTAAAGACAAATATTTTAAGCAAACAAAGAGGACCCTTTGCTGGTATAAAGAACAAAACCAACAAAAACATCATAAACAAAATCAAAACACACTCCACATGAAACAACACAATCTATTCATGGACACCATCAGCAAGACTGTCTAGAAAGAAATATAGGCGCCTTAATTTTATCTGCAGTGTTAGCCTCAGATTAGAAAGCCATCACTGAAGAGTACTCCATAGTGGTTTATGAACACAGAAATCACACAGTATGACTTAACATGAACAGTATTAAACATTTAGAACACACAAAAGAAAAAAGCAAGAGTAGTTTTAGCAGGATCAGAAAATATAATAGTAACAAAGGATCTTTCTCTATGTCCTTCATCGATACTTCCCAGTTCTGAGTATCATCTTCTAATAAAATACCTCATGCACTCTGTGTTATTAACTGCATTAATAAACAGAAGAAAGGAAACAGATAAAATGAGCTCAGTATATTTTCAAGGTACCTGAGCAGAAGGAAAAGGCAAATTAAGTGCCTGTCATTGCTATTATTCTACAAAAAATTTTTGATGTCTTTCCCAAACTGATTTTTAGTTATGAAGTCCTAAACACACGTAACCAAATTCAACCTTTATAGCACAAGTTGTATTTCATGTGAGTTTATGCAGCAAAAATAAACTGTATTCAGTACTTTCTCATTGCTCAATAAAATTGTATTAGTTATTTCTAAGCTGGTTTATGTATAAAACACAAGTTTTGTAAGTTATTCTTCACTTACAGATACAAGTATTTAAAAAAAGTTCCAAACACCAATAGATGAGTGCAATGATATTCAGTCTAAGTTAATCCCCAGACATCCAAATCCATGAATAAAAATTCATCAGTTTTAAATACACTGAGCCTATTAAGCAAGAACAAAAGCATATGCACAAAAGAGCTTTTAATATATTTCAAAGCCCACAAGAGCCATGGTCTCATTAAAATTATAAATTACACAAACATGGAATAAAGATTCAAACTGCAGTGCAGCTAAGCAGATTACAGAAAACCCCGCGTTCCATATGATAACACACCACGGCCCTCCCAGATGGGGGCTTGGAACAAAAAGGCCATCACTGCAGCTAGGGAAAACCTCCTTGTGATCTCTGGTTTCTGTTCAGCAGATGACAGCCAAATAATATGTTGATTATTCTGTTTGTGCTGCTAAGCTTGTAAGATGGAATAAAAGCGATATGATCTATTGTGAACTCAATGCTAATGCGTTGCTCCACTCATAAATAATACACCGAATTTATTCCGAAACTATCTTTTTATCTAAGTTCCAGGTTTTAAATGCATGAAATAAAATAAAAAGCCAGCATTAACTATTATTTAATTTGATGGTTTAAAGTAAAACATACAGCTGACACAAGTGAGAAAACCAACTACTTAGTGAAGCAAATAAGGAGAGGTGCCTTCCTCCAGATTACCAAATGATTATATGCTGAGGTGTAGCTTACCTGCAGGACATTAAGTACACTCCAGCCCCACAAGCTGCATTATAACTGATACCAAACATTATCAAGAAAGACCTATATGGCTTATATTACTACAGATAATCATCCCAAATCCAAATTTCAAATGAGAACACAAGTAGCTGTGAAATGGAAAAATAGTACAGAAACAATCATTGCATAACTTCACTAATATCATATTTCTCTGACTGAACTGTTTTCTTAAAAACTTTAAGTTTTTAATAAGTGATAAGATTTTATTTCATCTAATGTTTACTAATTTGGCATGCCCTTTCTTTCATAATACACTGCCTTTTTAAAAGGCAAAACAAAGTGATTGGTCACACAACTCCTTTCAGAAATATTGTGTACATGCTGAGAAGACTTATGATCTTCCTATAATTTAATGTTTGTGAATTTTAGGTCTTTTATGCCTTTTATGTATTTAAAGGAAGCACAATTATCTTTCTTCCTTTGCTGGGGACACAGAGATAGCTCTAATTCACAGAAATGTTACAAATATGGAAACTGAAGAGATATTAGAATCAAGTAGATATAAGTCTTAAGACTAAAAATTCACATAAATTACTTCCTCCAGAATGAGACTCCAATGCAATGAAATAACACATATACAATATTTTCATACAAAAACAAGACAGGACCTTAAAACAATCTGTAAAGACCACATTTAAACTAGAAACTACTATCTGTCCCATTTGCAATACTGTATTATAAATTATAAACTGGCAGTTACCAGTTACAGCACTACTATTTCTACAACTGACAACATTTCAGTTTCTACAATTTCATTTAATTTTACTTTTATTCATCTTACCGATCTAATCTCATGCAAAATAGTACCTGGGGAAAAAACAGTAGCAGACATGCAACTCAAGTACCTTCTTATGAAACACTGACACTCCTATAAACAAAACTTTTTCATATTCTTATGCAATTCACCAAATGAAAAAATTTCAACAATAAAACAAACTTTTCCAGGTACTGTCACAGCACTGATATCTAAGCTAGCAAAAACTAACTTGAGTCAACACAAACTTCAGCGGATTACTGAGTAGATAATAGCCTGGCTTGAGAAGACAGTAACTTGAGAATCACAAAGGAGATTGTCAAATACTGAAGCACAAGGGAGCCAGCTTGCTCAGGTAGCCTTACTCCTAGACACATGCTGCTGACATGGGATTTCAGCAAATATAGCAGTGTCAGCATGGAACTGGTAGGCTCAGTATAGAAGACAGAACAAGCTGAATCCATTGAGACAAAGAATAATGGAAGTTTGTTAAAATACAGCTCGGCTACAAAAAAAAGCTAGATATTCAGTGTTTTCTGATTTTTTTTTCATCACATTATTATTCAAATTTGGAAAAACTTAAGTTTTCTTAAGTAGCCAGTAGTGGATCTGGCTTCTTATATTTAGGTGAAGTTTACTGATTGCTTGCTTGTGTTTTACTTGACTTTGTAATTCACACTGAAAAATCAAAATTTTAATTCTTGCCTACTTAAAAGTCCAAAATGCCTCTTTTCTTCATCTGCTTCCCAATGATCTAATTAGTTTACCATTCTAAACAAGTTCTTACAACAGTCATGTCTTTTGAAAAGCAAGCAAGTCTTCTGTCTTTGTGTTCAGAAAAGGTACAGTTAGCTCTGCAGAATTATTTACAATAGGACATTTTGGTTCATTCCCCACTCTATGGATTGTTCATAGTGTTGTGAAACTAGATCAAAGTCCATCCTGAAGGTTCCTACAAGCCTGCAGGACGTTGTCTTCAGTGAAACCTGAGGGTTGTACACTTTTGTGGAGCCACTGACCAACATCACCACTTTGGAAAGCCAGAGCTAGCATCACCCTGAGTTGAGTCAGTAATTGTATCACTGTTCACAGTGCTATATAAATTACTACATCTGACTACTTGTAACACACATGCATGCATTTCAGTTCAGTTCAATCATGTCTTTATCAGACATGCAAAGATTGAGTAGCCCATAAATCTAAGACAGAACGGGCAATAAGGGGGGCAAAACTGCCTGTTAGGAGAATACTACACTACCTGAAGTTACTTTTACACTGACAGTGGCTGAATAGCCAAGTGAGCATTAAAGTACATGTCTGGAATATCTCCAGAAGCCACAATGATCAGAGTACATTGTTTGCCAGGACATTGGACAGCTGAGGTTGCAAGTCTGTGGGACACACCAAGAAGTTACATTCTTACATGTAAGCACATTGGCAAAGATTCTCAATGTTGCCGTTATCCAGGTTTTGAGATCTACTCTCAGTTAACTGTCAGTCCATCATTCTACTCCGGAGGAGGAACTTTCAGAATCTCACCTAGCACACGTGTCATTCCTTCAACAGAAGTCAGAGCCAGTTAAAAGCTAATTGGAAAAATGTCAGCAATGCAGGTTCTACACATCAAAGTTACACGTAAGGAAAAGAACGGTTAATAAGCTTCCCTTTATATAAGAGGGCATGTCAGACAGGTGGGTCTGTGCAATTAGAAGACTTATGATCCAGATTTTTTTTATTTTTAAATTGAGAAACTACTGCAAAAGTACTTTTTATTGAACATTATTGTTTGGGTTTGGCTAAGAGAAGAGAGGGAATACTCTCCGCTATGAAAACTCCTTAAAAACATTTTGGCAAGCAGAAATGAGCTCCAATTTTCAAAGAGTTATGAAGGTGATCAGTTAAATCTTTTCCAGTCATGGGGAGGCCTCAAGAGCTTTGCCAAAGCATTTCAGAGGTTTTCAGGTCTCACAATACTGCAGAGATGATGGTCCAAAAAAAGAGCACCTCCTATAAAAACCCACCACATAGGTGAGTGACAAGCATTGCCTGGATTCCAGCAACCTGCTGATATTGTAAATTTGCAATAGAAATAACATAGTTATTTGGAATAATGCACTTGAAGACTAAAAGACTAAGCTTAGCAGAAAATATAATCCTTTTTTGAAATCCAAAATCCAATACTTAACCTTTGCAATACCAGCATATCAGGCAAATATGCTATAGCAATTATACATTAATTTCAATAATACATATATTTTTACAGATATTCAGTGAATAACAGGCTTTAAAAGAACACATAATACAAGGTATTTTGTACTTTCACATAAACTGCACTAATATAAATTATATTTTAAAAGTCATAGCTATTAACTTTTCCTTTCCATAATTCATAATTACCTACATTATTTACTTGGCTTTAGAAATGCCTGTTTAATGAAATATGTGCAACCAGATAAAGTTCAAAGGCAAAAATAAAGACTCATAATACCAAAGCATTTAAATTATGTTTTTCCATTTGAAACACAAAGTTTATTCTTCACCTCTTCCACTGACACGCTGAAGTGACAAACTTATCCTAGCCTTTTCAGATTCTTAACATACAGAAATCTCTTTCCTATGAATACAAATGTCTGCCTTCAAAGAGTAAATCTGTCTTAATTTCTAGTTTTTAATCCTGAAGTAAGCTTTATATGAACATGGAACCCAGTATGGAAAACATTACAGAATATCAAAAGCCATAACACAAATAATACTCCATTTCTAGTTGTTGGATTGTGGTTTCTTCCCCATTGCTTTTAGTCCTATCTTACATTAATATGATTTAAAAATATATAATTCTTTTTATGGTAAACAGAAGGAAAATAATCTCTTTGAAATATATTGTCAACCTGTATGATGCTTACTGAGAAAGTACAGTACACTCAACACAACTCATTTTCAATATTCTGCAATTTTCAGTAATATTACACTGTACATTTTTGTAATCTGAAATTAAAGAAACACTAAATAAACTTATGATCTATTAAACTTGTCTTCAGCACACACCACTTTAACTTATACCTTCTAACTTATTTACTTCTATTTTTAGAGCTGTTTAAATTTGACACAGGGTTAAATTTTTTATCACTGTTGTTCAATATACCCATGGGGATGCATTCAGGTAACATCCACAGGCGTTCTTAAGAAAATCATATCACGTTTTATATAATATCATCTAACTGGTATGTCTTAAACCCTCCCACTAATCCTCACATTTTCAGAGACTGAGTGGATAAGCAGTCTTTAAACTTTCTCATACCAAAAAAAAAAAAAAACAAAACAGGTCTTTCGGTGTCAGAACTTCCAGGATTAAACATTATTTCCAGTTGCTGGCTCATGGCCTGAAGATCCTGCACTTTCAAACTTATCCCATTCTAGCTAGTTCAAAGATCAGGAAAATGAAGCCATCTTCTTTGCAGCCATAATCCATGACCCATGCTGTTAGATACTTAAGAACATCTCAAAAGCAAACTACCTTGTTTCAGCACCCAGCAGGCACCCAGCAGGACACTGGATCACATGACCGCAAGCCCTACCTAGTCAGGTGACTTGGCAGCTAATCTGATTTGGTGACTATAAAAGTTTAATCAGTACATCACATTCCAGACCTGATGAGAGAAGCAGTTTGGCGATGTAACAGCAAGCGCTAATAAGATTAAGAATGAGAACTGCCACTAGGATGCAGGTTTTTTTAGTTCTCTATCCCATACACAAACCCAACAGAAAAATATTACTGAGAACTGATCAGGCAGACATGGTTTTGAAACAAAATGCACTCGTGTTTTATTCCAAACTGGAAAGCATTTTGCTCATTACCCCAGAAGGACAAAAACATACGCTGAATCTTATAAGGCACAACTAAAATGTAGCGAAAACAATTTGAAATGAAGGAAAACAACATGTACATCAGTAACATCATCTTGTTGAAAAACACTGCTCAAACAATACAGCACCAGCTTCCATTCACTGAAGATCCAGAGTTTACATCTGCAAACCATGTAGGCCACAAGCAGTAAACAAAGAAAAGAGGCAAAGACTGCCACAAAGAGACGTGCTTCCTCTTGCCAAGTACAAAATACCTAAAGCACACTTTAAGAAATACTGCTGGTTTGGGGACACTAGGAATTCCAACAAATCCGTAGGCTATAGCTGGTGAAGAGAAATGACAAACATACTTGCAGATCAAATTCCAAGCATACCTCTTCCCAAATGTTTTGATTGCTCTCTCACTCATTCATTGTATTCTCTCCATTTTTTCCTTAGGGAATTCTCACCCAAAATCCTCTTAATCCATCTTAGAATCTGCATTTGGCATAGGCGAGTAGTTGAATTGGATCAGCAAGGTCACAATAAATGGAAACGAGAGAGCTTGGTTCTTCATATTAGAGTTAGGATTTGCAGTTACAATTGACAAACATCTGATTGTGACTACGTTATAATATGGAAGTAGTGAGAAAAAAGTTCATTATTCTACAGTTTAAGACATCCCAATATAGACACAGGTTTAAACTTCTCCATTTTGCACTAAGCGGAGTATGACCCCTCTCTGTTTCCCTAACACAGCTGACAAGAAATAACTTGCTAAGACATTTCCCGATCACTTCCAGTCATCTCAGCATTTCTGTGCATTTCAATTCCATTGCTAGAACAGGAATAATAGGACTTATCTACCTACTAACGTGTATTTAGGGATTAGAGGGGCTTTATATTGTAATAAAGGGAGTTACAGTTTCTGTACCCTTGCTTTCTGATCTGTCAGACACCTGCCAGCAGGATCTTTTACAATGGCTGGAAATTCATCTTTTGGAAAGTGGACAGGTGAACACAGCAAACTTTTAGCACCAAAGAGAGTGAAAAAGCTATTATTGTTGCTGAAAATGAAACGCTACTGACCTAAAGAAAATTCCATATAAGCACTTTCTTTTCTATTTGAAACAAAATGCAAGTAAAGTCAGATGCTGTAAGTGGTGTTTTCACAAGCATATATGCACTTGTAAAGATTTTTGTATTAAATAGTTACAGTGTTTAAAAAATAAATATTTTAAAAATAGCTTATTTCCACCTGCTTTCTGAATCAGTAGGACTTTGAATGTATCCATTATTTTAAAACACAGAGGAAAAATGAACACCACAAACAGAACTACCAAAATACTTCTTAAAGTTCAGTTCTTATACTGAAAAATTATATCCACTTCTTCATATTTTTGTACTATCAAAAACAGTCTCTCCTATTATAAGTTACAATGTAACAGTTCCTCTATATTTTAGAGGATATGAACTCACAAAATTTATAACAAAACTATCACTATATTTAAAAATACATAAAATTCGCAAATAGCTGCATGGTTCACAGGGTGAGGTCAATTAACAGTCCACAGTCAGCAACAGGTGGAAGGCTAGATTGCCGTCACCTCTTCCACTGTGTATAAATTTCCTTGTCCTTATTGCATCAACTCAGCAATATAACACAAAATTAGCCTATTGAGAAAGTCAACAGTTCCAAGTTCAATAAACGAGCTGAACCATCTCAAGAAAGGATCTAGCAAGCAACAGGTTTGTTGGACTCAAATACTGAAAGCAGAAAAGGAAAAATAAACAAGACTTCCTCTTCTAGCAACACTGACTAATAGTTCAGCCCCAGAGATACTGAGATTTCCAATAAACTTGCGCTTACACAAGAAATTCTAAAAATGGTAGGACCACAGCTTGAGTATTCTCAATTGCAAAATGCTTTCAGAATCTGGGCTCCAAATACAAGTTGTTATTTTTTTCTCAATTAAAACAGGACAGGGTCAACAACCACAGGTGTTCAAAAACCAAGGTGTTTGGTTTAGAACAACAGAAATCATTAATTGAAATGAAAGATGGAGAGTGGGGAATTATAACATTAGAGTCGTATTAGTACATCCTGCTATTTGCAAGTGTCTTCAGGTAGCTTTTGATGCATCTGAAATATCAACAGATTAAAAACAAATACACAAATACTTGAGACAGTGTGTATTCTATATGCTCATTGGGATGTCTCTTAAATTCAGAGCACCGTAAAGTGTTTAGTTTACAAAGCAAGCATACCAAAAGTTTTTACCAAGACAAAAAGTGTTTAAATTTCTTTGTATGTAACAGGAAAAGAAAAGGAAATATTAAATTCAGATATCAACCAGTTTTTACATACACTCAGTTTAGGGTAGGTGGTATAAGGCCACAGGCTAATGTCCATAAATAGCTATTTAAGAGTAAAGGACATGCTAATCTTCCAAAATATGCAAAATAACTTTCCACGGTATTAGCAAGAGATTCATCCATAAATGCTAATGAAGTGCAGAATTTGCATTTCTCATGTAAAGCAATGTTTTCTGCTGTAACTCTTGGCTTCTAGCATGGTTCAGAGCCATCATGTTGATGGAAAACCATCCTTCCAAGTGAGAGGTCTTAAATTAAACATTTATTACAGATCTGCAGCTACTCAGAAAAAGGAGAGGAACTCCAAGCATACTTATACACTATGTTAGATACAGTTACTTAAATACCGTTAGAAAAAAAAGAGCATTTTAAAAACGCTTTTTCTTTCCAGTCATACACAAGCGAAGCTTTTTTTCGAGAGAGCGATGCTGGCAGCGTGACCCAGACGGGCGGGGCACCTCGGGAGGCACAGGCCAGGTCAGCCTTTCCCTTCACAGCTCACTGTACTTCAGGCCTTACTGACACCTCGGGCATCCCGGTCCGAGTCACCCACACCGTGCTATCCTCACCGCCCCCGCCCGGAGCTCTGGGACCTCTGAGCCCCCCTCAGCCCGGCCGGAGTTTTGGGACCCCCAGCTCCTCCTGCACCTATCTCAAGCCGGAGTTCCAGGGCCCCCAGGCCCCCTCCACCTCAGCCCCAGCCGGTGCCTCGGCATCCCCGGCCCCTGTGCCCCTCAGCCCCGGCCGGAGCTCCGGAACGCCCAGTCCTTCTCCCAGGCGCTCCAGGACACCCTGGACCGGAGCTCCGGGACCCTCAGCCCCTCTCAATTCCAGCCAAATCTCCGGGACGCCCGACCCTTCTCCCCCCCATGCTCGGCCGGAGCTCAAGGCCACCTGAACCCTCTGTTCACTCAGCCCCCAGCCGGAGCTCTGCGATTCCCTCCCGTCTCCTGCGCCCACCTAAAGCCGCAGTTCCAGGATCCCCGGCCGCCGCTCCCTCCTCAGCCCTACTCAGAGCTTCGGGACCCCCGGCCTCTCCCTCCACCTCAGCCCCGCCCGGAGCTCCGGGACACCCGCTCTTCCTCTTCCTACAACCCCAGACAGAGCTCCAGGACCCCTGACCTCTCCTTCCCCACCTCAAGCCGAAGCTCTGGGCCGCCCGTTCTCCTCCCCCCCGGAGCTCCAGGACATCCCCCTCCTCAGCCCCAGCCAGAGCTCCGGGAACCGCAGCCAAAGCCTCGGGAACCCCGCCCCCCTCAGCCCCGCCGGAGCCCCGGGTCCCCTCCCCAGCCGGGCCCCACGACACTCACCTCCCTGCTCGCTACCGGGCGCCCCAGCCCTGTCCCCGCCCCTCAGCCCGGCACGTGCGAACAACGCCGCTCTCCATTGGGCAGCGCGCTCCCCGCGCCGCTCTCCATTGGCGGAGCCGACGGGGTCCGGTTCCTCCCGGCGTCCCCTCGCCGCTGTCACCGAGCGGCAGCCGACATGGCGGCGGCGCCCGCCACCAGCTTCCAGCGCAAAGGCGCGGCCGGCAGCCGCCTGGCCGCCCTGCCGGGCACCCGGCCCTCCCCGCGCCACGGGCGGCTGCTGCTCTCCAGCGGGCTCCCCTCCCTGGACTGTGTGCTAGGTTGGTGGGGAGCGGGACCCGGGACCCGGCCGCCCCGTCCGTTGCCACCCTGCCTCGTTCACCTCTCGTAACGCGCAGCGGCTCCTGCAGGCTTCTGCTCCCTCCCCGCAGCTCCCGGGACTGGGGGGAGGGTGGGAGGTGGGGGCGAAGCAGGACCCGTTTCCCGCCTTCGGCCCCTGCCTCGTGTGAGGAGGCGGCGGTGGCTTTGCAGCCTGAAGGAGCATTGGCCTTCACCGCTCGTTTCAATCCATAAAAGCATCCTTTCTAGAGTGGGACGCTACTCTGTAAAATTACTTTCTTGTCATATTTCAAACTGTCACAGCAAAGGGTCTGAAGTTTGGGGCTTTGAAAAACGTGATTGATGAATTAACTCATGGATTAATGCAGTGTAGTTCTGGGTCTTCAGTTTGACACTTTTCAGGATGTGTTTGACCACAAGACTGGAATCTCAGTGTGTCTTTTCTGCCTCACTCATCACTGCACATTGTTATAAATGCCGGTTTTAGGTTAGTGACACTGTTGTGATGCTGTTCTTGCTGTCTGTGAGTCTGCTTTTTGCCTGCTGTCAGTGTCAAGATGCTCAATAGTTCTTTGGACTGGTCCGTCGTGACCATTGCTGTGTTGTCATCTGTGGCATGAGCTATCACGATTTACTTGGATTTGAACAACCTGATCCAGTAGAAGGTGTCCCTCCCCATGGCAGGGGGGCTGGAACTGAATGATCTTTAAGGTCCCTTCCAACACAACCATTCTATGATTCTATGATTGTGAACTAATTCATTTCATGGCTATAAAAAGCATGTTTTATCTGTATGCATTAGGGCTACGTGATCCTTTTATTAACTCCTGATACAGTTGCCGTACATCTTCGGTGTACATAGGAGGGCCTGTTTTCAGATGAGGAAGGCTTGGCTTTAATTTGTTCATTCATTCCTGCAAGACTATGTGGAATATAGGAATATACCAATTTTCTTCTAAGGATATCCTATATGAGTAATGGTAATATAAAAGTTATATCCATTTTGTAAGGAAGTTTTTACAGTCTTTGTATCTTAAGAAGAATCCCAGCTTCTGTATCTTTGTGTGTGTGTCTGTTTAGTGGGGAATACCTGCATTTCCATCAGAGATTGGCATGCTTGTGGAGGAAGTTCTTACTCCTTAAGGAAGAAGTATATCATTAAATGAGTGTAATTTGTGAAACCCTTTGATTGTGCAAATTCAAGGTTTGTATTCAATGTTCCAGTTCTTCATATTCCCTATTATAAACAGAGGATTTTGCACAGCGTAGGTCAGAAGATGTTGACAGCTCCCATGGTGGCAATCTCCTAAATGTCCAGGCACTTGCTAATGAGATTGATGGTTTGCTGTGGAAACTGGGGAAACTTCTTCCAGTAAGCCCAGGATCCCTTCTGAAGTACCTTTCCCGTATCTTTTAAATGTTCAGTAATGTCCTGACCTTAACAAGTTTTGCTCTTGAACATCAAGAGAGTTCTTAAACCTTAGGAATATCAACTTCTGAAAATAGTTTTTACATTTTTGGGGGGTTCCGACATCTTTGAAAAACTGGAATACTCTCTATTCTTTTGTTAAGTCTTTGGTAAGCTCCTAGATCTTATGTCACTGTTTTCTGGAGGCTGAGTGGCTAGGCCAGGAAAGACTTATGCCAAACATGCTGTGCTATAATAAAATCTCTGTTACTGTGAGATATTAGACATTGTTGAGGACAGATGCCCAGCAAGATGGACCTGTACAGAATTCTTGATTTCGGAGGTTGAAGAGGAAGGGGTCTTAGGAATTCACCTACTGCCACCTTAAAGCAGGCTCAGCACTGAATTCAGAGTTGGTTACTCAGGGCTTTGTCCACTTGAGTCTTAAAAAGTGTGGAATGGCAGAGATCTCACAGCCTGTCTGGACAAGCCAGCCCAATGCTTAATTGTCTTTGTAGGGAATTTTGTTTTTCCTGTTTCGATTTACACATGTTGTTTCTTGCCCTCCCACTGTGCACCTTAGAAAAGAGTACAGCTGTCTTCTCAGTAGCTTCTCCTGGGTACTGATGGGCTGCTCTTAGCTCTTCCTCTCTTCAGTTTAAACAAGCCTTATACCTTGAGCCACTCCTCTTGGGTCATTTGTCCTGTCTGGACTACCTTTACTTCTTTCTTGGACTCAAAGGCCCCAAAACTGGAGGTAGTATTCCAGATGTGATCTAATAAGTGCTTAGTAAAGGCGAGTAGTCACATCCTTTGACCAAATGGCTGAGCTTCTCTTGATGCAGCGTACTATGCTGGTGACTGTAGAAGTATTGTACTTGGTCTTCTTCATGTCTGTTTTGTGTGTGTGTAAGTGCCTCATAGATGTCTTGCAGAATGCTGTTTATGTGTTTCTTAAAGAACGCTGTTATTTTTTTTCTTTCTTCATGCCCACTAGCAATTAAACAGTTGACGGTAAAAAATACTTAATTTTATTGTCACCAGAGACTAAGGACAAACCATTTTGTGTAAATTACCAGTGGAAGTTACTATAAACTGGTTTAGTCTGGTATTTCTCATATAGAGACATATTTTTTTAATGGTCACCAGGCATAATCTTCCAGCTGTCACACTCTGGACTTGGGTTTGTGCTTGCCTTGTCCAGAAGTGGCAACCCAGATATGTTACTGCTTGCAAGACTTCAAGATATAGCTTATAAATAACTGTGAGTAAGGGAAAGCATAGTTTTATCACACAGGTCTAATTAGAAACTTTTAAAGAGTGGAAAAGGCAAAGGTTACTTGCAGGAATTTCTTTTACCTAAAATCAGCTACTGGCTGATTTGTTACAGGATTGTTGATAGTCAGCTCTTCCTTAATAAATGCATTTCCTGTCAAAAAGAAGTGATAGGTAAAAGTGCTGGATTTCAATGCTATGTTACCATTAAGGTCATTCTTACATCTCCAGGCTTTATATTCAAGTTTACTTTCAGGGTTTATAGACCGTATATGCCTGATTTGTGGCAAAGCAATTCTCTGTAATGAGGTGTAACTATTGTGTTGTATAACCAGGACATGCTTGATGTTGAATGTTCTGTTTCAAGCTGCATGAGAAAGGTGACAGATGTGGTTTGGAAACAATTGGGACACTTTTCAAGTTGCAAAGCTGGTTGTGTTTCTGTCTCTAGGTCTTATATCTCATTGCTATAGGTAGCAATGCAGAAATTTACTAGTCTTGCTTAGTTGTTTACATGCAGTGCTGCCTTAAAATACTGGCAGAGAAAAATTAAAATAGCAAAATAAAAAAGATTTTTTTAGGAAACTGGGAGATTTTAACTCTTATTTTGATTCTATCAACGTTCCTGTTACTTTTTCCTGCTGTCTGTTTTTTGCTGAATTTACTATTATTGTTGCTCATTGTGATATGAATATGTAACCATGGTGACTGCAGTAGTTTTACGTTCCATCTAATACAATATGCTTGTTCAAACTGTTCACCACATCTGATAATGTAAAGCCAATCCTCAGACCTGAGTTTACCTTTAGCAACCATAGTGTGTTTACATATGTTAGAACTCTGGTTTGTAGAAAGCGATGCTAGAGTTGATCTGAAAATACAGCTTGTGAGAATTTTGACTACACTGACATAACTGTTTGACAAATTCTCTCTTGTGCAAGCAGTTTAAAAGCAGAAGAGGTGCTATTTCTGTGGTGGCTACAAGTGAGATTTTTATAACTGAGTTTTTAAGTCCTTGAGGTAATGCATTAATTACATCTGTTTTGATTGTCTTTTCTATGTCAAGCTATGATTTAGTAAAATCTGGTAATCTGGGGCTGTTTTCTTCTATGTGCTGTTCTAGAACATGTGCTAGTTTTAAACAGCTGTTGTTAGTACCCTGTGTGTTCTGTCTCCTGAACAATTGAATGCAGTGAATATTGGAAGCATACTTTGTATCAACCATCTCTATGATTTCTGATTTTAATCTTTGTTAGTCCTTTTCTCAAACTGCATGCGTAGTTTGGGTTCATTTGCATTTATCTCTCGAACACATAAAATGAAACAAACATTGGTGGATTAAAGCTTGGTGATTTCACAAAATATTCAAACTTTCAGATAAACAGTATTTGTAGTTGGGATTTTTTTTTAAATATCTAGGAAATGCTTGATCACTTAATAAGCTTGCTGTAAATATTGAGGTGTTTGTACATCTTGACTCAGGAGCATAGCTTAATGTGATGTGTAGAACTACAACTATGAAATTAGTAGCCGACCAAATATTTATACTGTGATGTACCACTAAAATTCTGGTACATCATGACATCATAACAAAGTGATTCTGTTGTCATTTCAATTCAGGTGTTATTATGCAATGTTATTAGCACTTTTTGATTTTTGGGAGAGAAATCTGCTTTTTGTCTTCCTTCTGGGTATATATCAACATTACAGGTGCCACAGGCATTCGTAGTCCAACCAGCAGAGCTGAAGACTAAGAAGTTGATCTAATCCCTGTTGGCATCAATTTCAAGTGAAGTTTAATGAGCTCCTGAATTGATAGACCTAATTATCTTGTTCACAAAAATCCATTTATGTGGTATAGAATCGGCTTCTCTTATCAGGAGCTTTGGATATTGTGCTGATGTGATTCAGTTTGCTTCTAACTTGCTTTTAAAGCAGTATGTAATTGCAGAAGACGTACTAAAGTGTCCTTACGGCAAAACACTGCACTAGGCTATTTACATCTAGGTATTTTGAGCTTTCCTGTCACAGTTTTATGTGATTGTGCAACAAAATATTTGTAGTCTTGATTTCAAGTTATTCCACTACTTTCAGTCTTGGAATTCCAATTATAAAACAGTTTACTCTTCACCTAAAATAAAATATGATTTCTTCTTTTACTGTCTTTGTTAAAATTCCTTCATGGGACAACCATTTAAACCAATGTTACATAATTATGCTCCCATGCAATCAGCATAGGAGTTCATAATTTCATTTTTTTTAGTATTTTTATTATTTTCTCAGTCCTCCACGCTTTTGAGATCAATAGGTAAGAATCTATGTATCAAAAATATTGGGAACAATCTGTTTTATCTCCTATTCGTTCAGTCATCTGTGATTGAAACATAAGCATTGATTGTAATTTTTAAAGTAAAAAAGAAGAAAAATAATAGTGGTAGTGTATAAATCTGTCGAAATTTATTTTTATTTCTGAACAAATATTTCAATCAACTGCATTCATACAGTTGTTTGTGTGTCCAATACGTACTGTAAAGGGCTTTAATAGTAATTTTTTTCAGATGTATACTGTAGTGTTTATGATGTAAGTCCAGGTTTCATTGGTTGAAATTCTACATGACTTATTGTCATGTCTATTTTCAATAATAAGATAAAAAATAGTGAAGCCAGGGTTTTGTTTGATTAACCTGGGTGTGAATTTGCTGGCTTCTTTGTAGGTCACTTCATATATGTGGCTCTTGGTACAAAGGAATATCACTTTGTAGTGATGAACGTGGATTTAATTCAGAGAATGTTTACTCCCTTGATTCATCCAAGAAAAATTTGTTGGCTTAGACCATAGATCATATTTTAGTACTTGAGAGTAGTTGCGTAGAGCTCTACAGGATCTTTTTACCACAATGATGATAGTACAGTATCTTGTGAAAGTAATTGTAACGTGTAATATGTAATTACATGTAATGTATAATTATTTCATAATAGAGAATTGTAGGAAGTATTGCAAAGGTAATTAAAATGTTGTTCACTTTTATATTTTTAAATTCCCCGTTATCACCTTTCTTTGACTTATAAACTAAGAAAACTTAATTGTTCTCTAACATAGTATTAAAATGTACTCTTACTTTATTCTTCATTTTATTTTGTTTCCAGGTGGAGGCGTAGCTGTTGGAACCCTTCTTCTTATTGGTTAGTATAGAATATGTAGATACTTAAAGCCATATTCTGCTGTGTGTTGCTCATTTTAATGTATTTATCAAATGACTTGTCTGTTCATTGTTTTTTTAACTCAGGCTTTAGGAAGTATAACTTGGGTCCCTTCGCTTTGGATAGCCTTCAGAGCAGACGTCTATTTCAAGGGTTACTGGAAGTGGATTGAAATCTTATAGACAGGCTTAGCCCCCAAGAAGAAATACTGCAAAATCCCATTTGAAAGCAGAGTATTTAATAAATTTCAGGACTTTTTAGGAAAATTTTAAAATTATTTAAGATTTTCTAACCTACTTGATTTCCTATAGGATTCAGACTCTTTATCATCACAAAGATTATTTTTTTTTAATTTGACTTTCTGAAAAAGATGTGAAATACAGAATCTTTTTGTTGTCACTTGCCAAAGTGGAAAAGCCAGTCATAGCTGATACTGAGAAGGAGGAAAACTGTAAAATTTTGTATTGATCTTCACTCAGAAGGAGCACTGAAGTCTCATGACTGGTGTAATTGAGAACAGTGACTAGATTTCAGCCTTGCTTAGGGAAAAAGCGGAGTAATATATGTCTAGGTGTTTCCGGTGGTTTCAAATAGATTGTGTCTACACAATATTTTAAGAGCTTACTTAATGAAGTGTTAGGACCATTTGTGTTCATGAGAACTGCTAGAAGACGGTGAAGGAAAGAGGAAAGAAGGAACTCGAAGATATGAAAATACAAATACATTTTCTATTCTTGAGTGCTGTTGGAGGAGTTGCTGAATTGCAGGCCTTGAACTATAGTTCAGAAGAAAACAAGGATAATAAGTAGCAGCTGGTATGTTGAGTAATCTTTCTGTCTGAGATAATGACCTTGTGGATAGAGGATAAGCAGGACAAGGCCATTTATCTACACTTTAGTAACGCTTCTGACGCTGTCTCAAATGGCATCCTCATAATCAAAGGAACCATACTTTGTGCTCATTTCTAATATGCGTTCTTGGTGTTTGTAATGCAAAGTAGCTTCACAACTTAAGAGATTGCCATTGCATGCTTCTCATTATATCTTTAGTGATTTTCTGAAATAGGCTTTTTACATCCAAAAAGTGTCACTGGTCACTTGAAAGTATTTAAAGTATTGAAAGGCTCCTGGTCACTTGAAAGTATTTCTATTGATACTGTTTAGATTACCTTGGCATGAAATTTAAGCACAGACAAAAACATCCGGTCTCTAGTATAGACACCAGTAGGCTGGCAGCTGTCCAGAGTGTGGCTTTTCAGCCTTAAGAAATATTTAATCAATAATTTTCAGTCATTTTCTGAAAAGAATGAAAATGGTGCGGTCCCAGCGTTTTATCTGTGTTTGCTTTCGCTGTGGAATGGCAGCCATCACTTGGGAGACAGGTCTGCATTGTATCTAGAATTTTGGTTAAAATATTTTGGAATGTTACAGTATGTTGAATTAGCCTTAGCACTAAAGAACCTAACAGGGTGATTTGGGGAGAACTTATTTGAAATAGTTTTATCCACTATTGGGATTACATCATTTTGGTATTTTTTTGGTATAGGGCTCATGTGAACCTGCAGTAGAGGCTGAAAAGCATTTTCTATTAACCAGTGAGCAAGATAATTGTTCTTATTATGGTTTATCGTTGTTACTTTATGGCTAGTTTTTATTTCTACATTTTATCCATCATTAGAGACAGGTATTGCTGTCTCACTGAATCTTAGAAAATACTGACTTTTACTTAAAGTGTATGAATTAGTGTATGTTGTGATGGAGACAAAGTACTTTGACTTATTGCCTGCCAGAAAAAATAACCGATGTTACCTGGTGTTGTTAGGCCCCTGTCTATGCGATGGCTATCATTTCAGTTGAGATTTTTGAGAAAACTGAATTAATACAGCAGTTCACTATTGCTGTCCAAATCGTTTTTCTTCTTCTTGGCTATGCAGTCTTGTTGTTCCTTGAGCTGACATTAGTGCTTTTCAACTCGCAGATCCCCAAATGGAGGGAAAATTTGTCCAGTTAAAGAGTGGAGACTTTTCTGTCTGTTTAGTGGCTGGACTTAGCTCACTAATGTGCAAGATGAGTACCAGAGCTAGCACAAGGGAAGGGAGGACTGCAGGGTGAGGACTAGGAGAGAAAGTAGATAGTCTTTCTGAAGGAAGAAAGTGCTACTTAAGCTTAATTTTCTCATTAGATTTCACCCAGATTTCTGAGAATTCAGCAAAAATGGTAGAAGTTTTGTCTCCTACTGCTTTCAATGAAGATCTTGCTTTTCTCATTCATTTTGAGAAAAGCTGCCGTCTTGCTATGGGCAAAGGAAGAAGAAAGAAGTGTTGAAACCTATCACATTTTACACAGATCAGAAATTATGAAGCTAGATGAGTTGTGTTTTGTCTTCCATTTACAGTATTCACTGCCCCTTCCAGTAGATGAACTGGTGGCATCAAATGAACCTACCAGCTGGAAAATTGTCATTAAACAAAAGAAAGTTCTTCTTCAGTGGTATGCAGTTAAGTGATGGAATACTTCACCATAGGATGTTGTGGATATATTAAAAAAAAAAAATCATGGTCTCAGTGGGAAACTGGGCAGTTTGATGGAAGAGAAAGCCATTTGCATTAGTAGGTTAGCGGATACCAAGTCCGGCTAAGGAAGGCCTTGAGCTACAAATAGTCGGAGGCTGAGCAAGTGCTTCAGTGAAGGATCAGATTTGCTTGTTCAGTTCTTATTACCTCTTCCTAGATATCTGCTTTTGGCTGCTGTTGACTGTAGGGTTAGCTATCCGTTTGACCTGACCTTAGTGGCACCGGATGAAGCCACTACAAAGGCAGTGAGCTGATGACAAGACTCAATGATTTGAAAATGATAGGATTTTTACCTGGATTTTCCCCCCCCTCTCCTCTGACTGTGTAGCTGACAATACTCAGTGGTGGGTTTAATTTACTTATGCCCTGTGTTGGTTGTTTTTTTGTCATCTGTTATTAAGCTTGACTTCACAGAAACACAAAGGAGAATCTCTCTTTTAGATGTGAAAGCTGATTTTTTTTCCCAAATAAGACTTACCATATATTATTTTGAAACTTATAATTATATACAAAACATCTTAAAGTAAGAACTATATTTATTCATGACTCATTAGTCTAAAAATTTTCAGACTAGTTTTTAAAGTTGGTGCAGGTAGGATTGTAATTGCGTTTTTAGAATATCCTGTCAGTACACAAAAAAATTCTGTCGTGAGATTAGTCTAGGCAAGCTTAATATTATACAGGTTTGAAGCTGTCAGTGATAAACCTCCTAGGAAGATCTTTCTGTGTTGTACTCCAAGTGTTATAAAAAGGTTAAATTCTTCTCTGTTTCTTCAACATTCTCTAAGGCAAGAATTAATTGCATTACTTTTAGCTTAGCTCCCTTTGCAAATTAAATGCTCGTCTTCATTATTTGACACATTATCTTGGTTAATTTAACCAAGTAATAGTAGATTCAGAGTATTAAACTATTTGTTTTAACTGTTGTGTTCTGAGATGTACTAATGGTGCAGGTTACTTGATAAGACTGTAAAATACTGTTTGAAATACAAGTGCACATTTTTTTAAAATTTAATTCATAGTAAAGAGCATCGTGATTTCCAGTTGAACTTAATTTTATAATGTATTTTTTTGACAGTGTTTTATTTATATGAGAATTAGAGAGTCAAGGCACATGGTAGTCTCATACAAGATCCTAACTATTAGAGGAACTCGAAGCTTCCTGGTTTTCTTTATATAACAGGAATATTTTGGATTTTAACTTGTACTTAAATCTCAAGAGGTCTTACTGTGCTGGGTTTATAAGAAGTGATAAAACAAGTATTCTGACTCTGCATGAAATGGAATTTGAGTGCTATCACAGTTCATTCAATATGAAACCACTTGGTTGCTGTTTTGTCTTAAACTACTCCAGAAGATTGGCTTTTTAGAAGAATCTCCCCTTTCAAAACAAACAAATGGTATAGCTGTGGCTAAAGCATGCTCCTTTCCCCCTCCCCTCTCCAATGTACTTCAACATGTTGTGTTTCTGTTTCCCTGGCCTCTGCAAGAGGTTCCAGGAGGATGTTATTTTGTTTTTTAAATATAAGCCTTGTTTGTGTAACACATTCTGCATAGCGAGTTACAGCACACTCCAACAGGTCTGTCCCAAGTACCCCAAAGAACCTATCCTTACATACCCTGAAGGAGCTCTAGTTTTGACAAGGTCATTGACAGCTAAGTGTTTTAAAGATTACCAGTATGAGGGGGTTTGTTGGTAGCTGAGGTCAATTATTAGAAGTTAAATTTGTCTAGATAAAAGCAGGTCTCTACTCGTACATTGTAAGCCTTGAAGCAATTTCACCTACTTTAATTAGCTACTATTATTTTTGTTAGACATGCAGTTTAACCTGACTGGTATAGAGCTCTCTTCACTTGTCAATGTAATTGAATTTATCACCTTCTTTAAGTTGAAAAAGATAATCTCCAGAGAGGTACAAAGTAGTGATTTTCTAAATATAATTGTACAAAATACGAGTTACCAGAATTCACCTTCCTCAAGTATGGTCAAATGCCAAATATTGTAATATACATGTTTGACAATTCAGCTTTGGCATGTGCTAATTAAATGCAAGTGACACAGAGTGTGTCCCCTCAAGCTTAGTAAATGTGGACATTAGTAAAGTATATTTTAAATGGAATTTCATATTATTAAAATAATCGCATCTTATAACCTGCAGCAATTCAGAGAGATGCTTCATAGCTACAGAAAGGCACACCTTAGGTCACAGTACTGTACTGTAGAACCATCTGGTGAAAAAATGATCAATACTGATAGGCTGTGACAGGCTTTTGGCAGCTTTAGGGCAACCTGTCTAGACTTTGTACGGTGGAAAAAAATAAGCTATCTGTACATTACATTGTTACAGTCTTAGTTTCTTCTCTTACAGCTCTCATCATTTTAAGCAATTATACTACAGATTTGGAGTTTTTATAAGACCTTCATGCCATTTAATATACTCATGTTTAACAGTCAGCTATTATGAATATGATCTATACATCTTTGTTAGCTTATGGTGGATTTTGTTCCTCACTGTTCCTCTCCAAGTTATAGTGATTATTCTCCATCCCTCCCTTGGAACATCAATACCTCTGTGCAGAGGGTGTGGTTGCGGCTAGAGATTTTTTCTTTAGATCACATCTGTACCTATCAATTTCCATAATTAGATGAGATCTTTGTTCTTTTTTTTTAATATTAATTATATATTTACAGCGCCTCACTCATATGTCCCTGTTTTCTGAACTCTAGTGTCTTAAAATTTTGTAAAATCTCTGTGAGTACCAGCTACAGACAGTCCATGCACAAAGGTATTGAGAAAGTCTTGTATGTGTTCAGTAGCCTATACAGTCCAGGGGTGAGAAGAGGCATAAATAGGAATTGGTCTTTATGCTTAGTTTTCAGCATGGTTGTATGTTGGAATTCATTGCACCAATACTGACAATACTGCTTTTTCTTCATGACTACATTAGCCATGAAAGCATGCTGTTGTGGAAAGAGACCAAGGGATAATAAGCACAATAAACTATTTTATTTATGTCCTTATCTGTAGGATCAGAAGAGGTTTTGTCCTGGAGACAATATGCATAACTTCTAGGTAAATAGTCTCTTTTCCTTGTATAGTTTTACGCTTCACTAGTTACTCACCTGCTACTTAGCTGTAGAACACTCTTTGTTCAGAAGGAATCAGAGGAAGCTGTGGACTGTTGTGTGACTTGCGGTGACTGAACCCAGAAAAGAGTCTGCAGCTGCAAGAGTCTTATTTATGTGCCTTATTAGCTAGAAATAAAGTTGACAATGAAGGCTTCTTACGGGACAGCTCTTTAGTATGAAGGCTAAGAAGGAAGATTCAGGCCAGGAAGTGTCTGAAGTGTCTTCGCTGACTAGAATGTACTTATGTGTTAGTCCCAGCACATGTAGTACAGAGGTGGTTCTTTGGGACATGGGTGTAATTTGGAAAAATGAAGGTAGCAGTTGAGAATTTATCCTAGCCATCAAAATAGTAAGTACAAGTGTTATCAGAAAGCAAATATACTTCAAAGTATTTCATTCAATTTATCTGTGAAAGTAATCAGTGAGCTGCTGAATTACCTGTGCTAAATTATTTGTTTGTTTATTTACAAGAAGAAAACTGTACTCCAATGGTTTTGAATAGTAGCGTAACTATTGAAGCCAGGGTACAATGGATTCTATCAGAAAAGCCCCATATGGGTGCACTTTAGATCTTTTGAATACCGTAAAAGTTTAGTGACCTAGAAATGAATCAATAAAAAGCCATCCTCTATGTGACAAATTGAAGAACTGAGGGATTCTTACAGATGCATTGACTTTAACAATTCAAATACACTGTTTGTAAAGGCTTTTTGAGACACATTTAATCCTTGGAGTACCATAGCAGACTATAAGGTGTTTTATCTTTGGATCACTCTCCAATAGTTCATTTTCTATTTTTACTGTAAGTTTACTGTTATGAAAATCAAGAAGCCTAAAGGAAAGACTAGTGCTAAAATGATGTGTCTTTACATTGAATGTAAGATGTTTTAAATTTGCTAAATTGAAAATTCCTTATTGTTTTGCAAAATATGTTTTGGATGAGTATGGCAGTGTAAGAACCTCTTTAGTCCTGTTCTGTTACAAATAAGCCTATCACTCAACAAAATGAGTTATAGACTTGGATAGGTCTCTGTATAGTTGCAAGCACATACACAAACCATAAAATACTTGGTCTAAATGAGATATTGGTTTATACTCCATTAAATGTCAGTTAAGTCCTGTCCATATGCAAAGCAACTCAGTGTTTCTGTGCCTCAAATGATGAAGGTTAAATTTAATCTGTAGGCAGAAATTAAGAAATCAAGATTTTTTTATTCATCAGGGATTAAGTAAATGTTACAGCTGAGTATCCTATCAGAGCACCCATCTAGTGTTCCTTTTCCTCTTTTGTTCAAAGGAAGGGAGGTCTAACAAAGTTGTCCTCCACCAGTGACAGTGCTATACAGTGATGTGATTGTATGGGAGGCTTGATAGCTTCTTTCAGGTAGCCTAGACAATTTTTCATAAAAAGAATAGTAAGTAGGTATGCTGCCACTTTGATTTCTAGAGGGCTTTGATTCTTAAATCACGAATTTCATAGATGGAGATTAGCACATAGAAGTCAATACACTGTGAATAATATATTACTGATTATCTTGCTGCAAACAATCAAAGCATAAATAACTAGAGAGCACCAGCGTTAGGGGACAGGAGCTGTATGAGTTCCTGGACTCCAGTTATGAGATTATTACTCTGCATATGGGGTTTTTTTTTTCCTTCTTGTTGAGGCAGTTTAAGGTCTAAGCAGTCTCCAAAGACTATGGTTACAAAATAAGTTTATACTACTTCTTTGGACTTTAACTTTTTTTAGTTTCTGCAACTTTAAGGCTTCAGTTTTATCTGAATAGAGTCTCTTCTCCATTGTAGTCTCATACACAGAACTACATCCTCAGTCACAGCACAACGTATGGAGCTGAGTTACTAGGAAGTCCATTCTTCAGTAACACAATGGCTTTTTAAGCATGGGAGAGTAAACTGTATAAAATATTTAATTAAGAACTCCAAGCTTTCAAGGAAATTGCAGTTTGTAATTCTGTAATGTTTTTGGAAATCAGTACTGCTGGAATTTTAATAAGGAAGCCAGCAGTGTCAACTATAAATATTTGTCAGCATTGCATTTTTCCCAGTACTGTTCTGTCCATATTTTTTCAGCAGACTGTTACTTTTAAAAAAGGTGAATGTTTTATTGGAAGTACATTAGATGGCTAATATTAAAACTAAGCAGGTTAAAAGTTACAAAGGTAAATTCTGTTGATACAATCTGAGTTCTTAAAACCCTCAACTCTAAAATAAGCTGAGTATATCAATGACTAGTACTAGTAGCAGTAGTGGTGTAATTACTCTTCTCCTTGGCTTATTTGGATGTCCAGTTTTATGTAGTTTTCTGTCTTAATGACTGTATTGCCAAGCATTTTTTCTCTACAGCAAAACATTGCTTTAGAGTCACTTTTAGTTCATTTCTCAGGTTCAATGAAAGGGAAACTTTTAAGTAAGTATTTTTCCTTAACAACAAAGTAGGTAATCTCGGCACTCTGTCCTTAGGGATTATTCTGAAGAAGAAAGAAATGAAAGAAATAAATTTTCCAAATTTTAAGTGTTTTCCTTTTACCTTAGAAAAGTATCTCAAATGCTAAATTTAAAAGTGAAATTAAAAATAAATTCTGGTTTGCCCAATATCCCAAGGAGGATGAGGAATACGTCTGGGATGAGTCTTCCTTCTACAGCGAATTTGAAAACTTGTGGTTTGACTGTATTTCTGTTGTTAAGCTAAGCGCTGGAAGTGTTGGTGTTTGTGTATGATACCAGGAGTGTGGCAGTAGAAGACTTTTTCTGTGTTTTGTTTCTTAAGTTTCCCAATTGCTATTAATTTTTTTTGTCCTTTTTGGGTATACATCTCCTTTTGACCTTTTCTCCCCACTCTACTTCATTGGTTCTTTTTGACTCTTAAGCTCCATAACACAGTGTTCTGGTGTACATGTAGTAAAGTTATAGTCTTTTTTTCCTTCTTTAGTATTTTTCACAAGCTACCTCTTATTTCCAGCCTTTGTTATTGGTTTTATGTTTTTTTCCTTTAATAATTTCATGGTATTCATAATGGGGAGGAAATTATTTCCCAGTCACACAAAGAATGAATTAAGAGTCTTGTTGATTCTATATAAATAAAATCTATTTCTCTGTATTTTTCTGGCACAACATGCCTGTGTATTATCTTCCAGCATCTAGATTAACAGGAAAAAGTAAAAAGTTTTGTTGCTGCATTTACTTTTCTTCCAAACAAAATATTTCAGATACCCTTCTAAATAAATATTAGAAATATTTTGCCCCAAATGGCACTATCTAAAAGTTTCCTGGACAATTTTTCAGGTGGTTATATTGTTAGGAAAGTTTATTTCTAGTGTTTGTTTTGCTGTTGTGTTTGTATTTCCTAAAAATAAAGAAAAATCAAAGATACTTCAAATTTCAAATATTATTTACTCAGTTACTTTTCCCGTAGTTTTGAGTTATGGTAAGTTTTAATCATGGGAAGTTCATTAAGACTTTCTAATTCTGGTAATTTCTGATACTTACCTTGCAATAAAGAAGCTAAAGTAAAAGATAGCCTTTCAGTGGCACTTTGTATTTCAGTAGGCTGTTATTCGCAATGTCCATTAACAAGTATTGTCTCACTTCTTAAATGTGTCTGTTGAGCGTGCTCGTGATTTTGCTGTGTTTAGCACTGAAAAATGGCATTTTCAACATATCCATTTGTTTTGACTGGTTTTGTAGTTCTCACAGTTTTGAAAGAAATGCAGATATTAGAATGTTTCTAGAAGTAACGCTACCTTTATATAGCTTTAGCATGACAAATAACATGAAATTTTGAAAAGCATCAATTAATAGATATTTTAAGCAAGTTCATTAATATTTTAAGCATTAAGAATATAATGATTAATGCAGATTTTCTAGATGAACAAAACCCCTTCCCATTAAGCCATGATTTCAGTTGATATGTAGGGGAAACCTTGTTAGGAAGGTAGCACTATTGCTTTATTCTGTCCATATCTTAGAATCAAATACATGATTGAGAACTATTTCTCTGGCTTGAAAAATTAGAAATACAATATTATCAAGCATTATTTCTAAAGCTTTGGAATCATATTTTACCTATTATCTCTGTTGTACGTAGGAGGTGGACCAGACAAGAGCTTTTGTAGTGTTGGGTAAATACAAGCAAGTGATTTATCTAACCAAAATGAAAAACATTTCAACCATTCTTGTTTTCACAGAGGAAGATAAATATGGTCTTTACTCCAATTTGTTGTTCAAGTATTTTCTCGCAGAGGGAGTTGTCTGTGGACATGAGTTGTTTGTTGCTTCTGCTAAAGAACATCCTGACAACATCTTAAAGGTAAAGAAGATTCGTAGCTTTTTTGTAGTTGCCTATGGGAAATAAAAATATCATTTAACATCTTTACAAGTTCCTTTATACATACTTTTCATTCTGACTGTCTTTTTTTACTAGGAAACATGGTCAGCTTTGGATCAGGACATACAGAAAGATTCCTTTCAGACTTCAGTGAACTCCTAATCAAACACTGATAGTTTCCATTATGAGGAAACTATATAAGGGAAAAACCCTAATCAACACTGCAAAAAATGCTGAAGTGTGAGGATAATCTTACAAAATTTCATTAAATATTTTATGTCTTTCTAAGGCTGTTTTTTTCTAATGTCAAAAGTAACATATAATTTACTGATTACTTCTGCATCAAGGGAAGTCTGGCTATTTCCTTAAGAGTCTTCAGAGACTATTTCTGGACAAAAAGATCACTTTTCTTTTTTCCTACCCAGTGATAGTAGATTCTTTGTGTTATCTATTCAATATTCAGGTATTCAGGAGAAAGTGTGTTCTTAATGAAATTATATGATCGTGGTTATGAAAAATGGGGGTTTTTTTAAATAATCTTGAACCTAAAGGGGATCCATTGAGGAGTGACATTTTTATCACTTATTGTTGTTTTGAATATAGCCTAAGTAAGTAGGTTAGACTTCCATTGTGAAGTATGAATTACATAAGAACATGCTATATTTTTAATAATATTTGTTTTTAAATAACTGATAATCAAGTTATTGACTCTCTGACCGTACAATACATGATCATTGAGGTTGTTTTTCTTATCAAAATTAAATTATTCAAATGAATGTTTTTATTGCATTGCATTAAAATTTCTTCAAATGGAGTAACTAACATACATTTTATTCTTCTTTCATTCCCTTTTGGATCAATTTTGTGTAGCGCCCATTCTTTATGCTTTTGTAAGTTAATCAATAGACAGTGTTAAATACATCTATCCTTCTTGTACCAGTTTGGTCAATTAGTTCGATGTGCCTTATTGAGCTATGTTGTCTGATTTGTAATAAGTTTCCTTCTCAATTTTCAGGGGTTGACACTAGGCAATAATACTGCATTCCTCTGTTGTAACTCCACAGTGGTGTTAATGCTTAGTTAATGTTAGTGCTTATAGATGGATAAACAATATTACTACAGGAAAATTGAGGAAAACGTGTTTGTCTTGTTTTCTTCCTCTGTGTATTTCTATATCCAGAGGTACTCTTGACTGATTTTCTTCCCTTGACTATTCAACATTTCTGTTGCTTAACAGTCAAGGCATGATAGAGTTGATTTCTCAGATAAGCGTTGATGTCTTGAAATTGCTTCAGTGAAGTAACCCTGTAATATGCTAAACATCAATCTAGAAAGTTACATACTTCCACAGTTAGAAAGCTTAGACACTTCTTGAAATGCCAGTGTGTGTTACCTAAAAAACATTATTGCCTCGCCTTGAAAAAGTTGATCTAAGACTGGCATTGGCCACAGTTAGGTCTCCACATCACAAAGGTGAAGGAGTTTTCTGTATGAGTCTCTCACCTGATTTTTAAGAGAGAACACCTTCAGGTGTTTCAAGAAGTCCTCTCCAGTCATAAAAATGAGCTATTTGAGATCTGGATCAAGTGAGGATTTTAATATAACATATCTGATTATTGAATAACATTGCATTTTATTTAATGGCATTAGTAATTAATTTATTTTCAATATCTGAGTGGACTGTTCTCTTTACTGGAAGGGCAACATAGATTTAGTACATATCAAATTGCACATTTTATGATTGGTTTTTGCTTTGTAAAATTCAGGTATGGATTCAGTAGATTCTATAGCTTGTATTGTAATTAACTGGTATTTTACATAAATGAAGTTCATTAACTGCCTTATGTCCATAATGTGTGGTCAGTCTATTTATACATTCAGTTCCCTGCTGAGGTGCCATAATTGCCCTGTTATAATTTTATGATGTGATTGGAAGTTTCTTGAACCTATAACCAAGACAATATTGCTGGTAGTAGGAAGGGGAAAAGACATTCTTATAGACCATAATTATCTCGAAATTGTGTATAACTAAAAGACAAGCAGAGGATAAAAAGCCCTGATCAGCTGCCTAAGATATATTATATTACCACCCACCAATTTATCCATCATCCTTTGAAAACATATTCATGCCTTTTGTAGTCAAAGCTCCTTCAGGAAACTGGCATTGAGACATAATGCTGAAAAATTATACACCTCTGGTAAAATCTACAGAACTATACGCATGCTGGGTTTTAGAAAGTATTTTAAACATTTGAGAGCATTTCTGTTCCATCTATATTCTTCAACAAAAGGCAACTTTTACTCTAAGAGCATAAGACCTGGGAATAGTTTACAATGTAAGAAATAGCATTTGTGATTGTTCGGAAAATAAAACGTTGCATTGGTAAATGGAAAACTAATTTAATTATAAAATGACTGAAAGAAACATTGTATCTTAGTGTTCCATTATCAGTACTGTACCTTACTAAGTTTAGACTAGAAATTATGAAAGGCTGCTGTGTGCTCAAGCTGAAAAGCAAAGAGAAACTAACAAAATAGATGGGTTTTTTTTCCTTGTATTCATTTCCTTAACTTCACTTTTTCAGCACTCTAAAGATAGTGCCAGCTATTTTGAAGTCGCATGAAGTGTACGTGTTTGAGAATGGATGTACAAATTTGAGTGTATGGTTATATTTATTACAGAGGAAATCTTATCTTAAACACTGTTATGCTTTTTTTGTAAAATTAGAACAGGCTTTCATCCACTCCAAGTTAGGCTGAGTACCCAACTGACTTTGAAGCCATCAAAATACAATACCTATATAACAGCGTAGTTCTGTACACCCATTCTCCTTGTTAGTGCCAGGGTATGGTTCCAGTCTTGCAAAAAAAAAAACCCCAAATATCTGTTGTGGCTGCATTTCTATATTTCTCACTTTTCCTATTCCAGATTTAGTACTAAAAGTCTAGAACTGCCTGAACTGCCTATGTAGCGATTTCTTTGCCCTTTTTCCCTAAGTAATTATTTTATCCAGACCTTGGGGGAAACTTTTTCACTGATGATATTTGCCAATCATGAGCTCATTTTGACGATGAAGAGTGCTCTCTGTTAGGCTATTTTTACCATGGAGCCTGTGCCAAGATTGTCTCAAGAGGAATACTTACTGGTCATGATAAGTGCTGGGAAACAAGAAACAGCATCCCTGGAAGCCAAACAGTTTCCCTGTGGGAATCTGGCTAATGTTGCCTCGATGGCCATTGCACTGGGAACTTGGAAGCCTGAGGTGGAAGAGCGAGAGATCCAGAACTGCTTTCTAGAGCTGCATCTGTTCATCTCCTGTGGAACAGTTGAAGAATACTTTGTGCAGTTACTGCATTTTTATGGAATTTCTGTTTTCAAGCTGGAATTGTATTACAGGATGCTTCTGGACTCTGTTGAGCTTGCCTTTTGGAGGTTCTCTTACAAGAAGAGAGGATAAAGAGCACATCCTTCAAGAACAAAGTCTTACTTGGTCATAGTCTTTGAGCCTGCTGCTTATGGTGGAGATGCTTTTCCTACCTCAGCTATAGATGATAGCCTTCTTAGAACGAAATACATTCCCCAGAATTCTATCTCCACTCAAGTCCTTTGAGGATTACCTTGCGAAGACTTGTAAATCTGGTGTCATTGTACTTCCAAGTTTGAAAATGAACAATGAGAAAAAAGTCTGCTTTCTGAAGAGCTACACAGAGATTTTCTTGAGTAGTAAGGACTTTGCGTGCCCATATACCAGGTATGCAGCTTCACTGTGTTTGTTGGATGTATCCTGAAGCCAAACCAGTCAGGAGAAGCCATGCTGGTGGTCTAGAGAACCACATTGAAAGGGAAGATGCAGCGTCACGTGGTGAGGGAGTGGGGAAATGCATGTAGAAAAGTATAATGGTTTGTTTATTAAAAACCGGTAGGGGCAAGATCCAAAAAAAGAGCAGGAACAGGCTTTTTTTTTTTTTAATTCTTACCAAGCTGGAAAGATTCCTAAACCAAAATTGAAAGTGTATTTTAAATATGGCATTTTGCTTAAGAATGGAATTTGAAAAAGAATGAGAAAACTCCACCTCCAACAAGCAGGTTAGAGAGTGGACCTGAAGAACAAAGATGCACTTACTCTTTTTCCACTGAAAACATGCATGCAGAAAGAATCTAGCAAAATGTACTTCTGTTATTTCCAGGGTTATTTAAAAGAACGACAGTAAACAACCCACTGAGGTTCAGTGTTGTATTGTTATGTATGCAAACTATGTCTTGAAAGAAGGCATAGCTGTCTATATGGACTTTTTTGTTCCAGCAAATTGCGTTCAACCATGATGCTTATGTTTTTCCCTCACAGATGTGGCTCTAAAGCAGGGGTGTCAAACTCACAGCTCCCACCATTCTCCTGCTCCCGCAGCGTAACGCACGTCACATGCTGCACTTGTGCCCAGCGCTGGCAGGAGCACAGGGGCAAGGAGCTCGGTGCTGCAGCCAGGTAGAAACAAGGTGCCAGGCTGGATAAAACAAGTGGAGGGCTGGATTCGGCCTGCGGCTGTCAATTTGACACCCCTGCTCTAGAGCATTGATTTGTCAAAAGGAAGAAAGCAAAACAAAAAGCGATGATTAGGCTGGTGACCAGGGCTTTCCAAGCTTCCATGTTTGACAAGCGCTGTTCTAACTCCTTCTTGTCTCTTTGCTAGTTGCTGTTGTGAAAAAAACTGTGTATGAGTGCAAGTAGTATTTTTTCTGTCATCTGACATTTTCAGATGCTACATAAAGAAATTTGAAGCATAATAACATGAAAGGTAAAATATATATGCAAGCAGGGCTATATTCCTATTATCTTTTTTTTTCCCAATCGTATTTTCAAAATACATGAGCTTTTTGCAGTGATTGGGCTGCTGTGTGCTGTTAACTGTTATCACTTAATACACAGAAATCCAATTACAGTTATAGCAGTGCTGAACTTTCCTACCACCTTTATCTCTCTCTCTCTGAAGTAAAGAGAGCCTTGTGGCAAAAGATGAGAGTTGAAGCTAATGCTGAAAGCTGCCTCAGAGTTTGAAAGTTCCTTTGAAAAATCAAATTTCTTTATTATATAACTCTTGCTCATCTGTTTACTCCTCTTTCTCGAATGTTGAATAAATGGAATATCTATTTTACGTCTTTCTGTATTAAAATGCAAATATTTAATCATATTGTAGTATGTGTTTCTGCATTACCGAACTGAGTTGTAAACTTGACAGAGAAGCTGTATGGATGTGAAAGAGGATGCTGGAAAAAATAATCACTTCTATTTAAAAAGAATTAAATCCTTTTAAGCAGTACCCACGCTGGGAACTCTCTAAAGTGTAAAGCTTTGGCTTTGTCAAAAGTTCAGACCAATCTAATAAAAAGATTTTCCAGAAGAAGAAGAAATACATAGCTGGCTTACATTTCATGTTTCACATCTACCAGTCACTGGGTGTTTATTAGGATATTTTCTTTCATGATCTTAGTTATAAAATTGTGTTTGGTTTTAAACAGAGATTTTAATTAACCTGTTAAATGTATCACAAGTGTAGTAGCTTAAAAAGTCCCAAATGTTTAGGCTTCAGCGTTCACAAATAACTATTTTACAAATTTAGTCGGTAACTTTGAAGAATTTATTTGCTCAGTGAGTCAAATGTTGCTTACAGTGCTCATCTCTAAAGGAGTTCATGAATAATGTTGCTATTATTAGATCTCTTTAGGCCAGTATCTTACAAACTGCAGCAGAGTTTACAGAATTTTGGACAAGGGCACTCTAATTTTTATTTAGTATCTTGACATTCCTTTTTTTAGTATGTCATTCTCTTTTTTCTTATATTTATCTTTTACTTACTTAATCATTGGTGAAGTGATTCAGAAAAAGAGTAAATAAAAACCCCACAACCTAATATTCTTGTATGCATTCCTGGGTTTCGATCTTGTGTGAGGAAGATATAGCAAAGAGTAGTACAGCTTGACTGTAGGGTTTACTTCTGTGTATGTGAAGGAGAGAATATATTCTCATGGATTTAAAAAAAAAATACCCCCTAGAATATTTTCAATTAACCTTTTTTATTTCATAAAGCAGAGGAATATTACGTTCCTTTTCCTTTCCACACAATTCTCATTTATGCTGGATTGACATCCATTTGGTCCTTTTGAATGTCAAAGAAAATTTTCTGTAGAACAGCCTTACCTGGAGATGGAAATAAATTGTTGTACAAGGGCCAATGAAAGGGAAAAAAATCTGTATCCAGTCATTTGTGTTCTTTAACAATAGACCTTGTCTTCACAAGTGTTTACAATCAAAATAGAATCCTCCCCCCTTTTGGGAGTAGGGCCCTTTAAAGTGACATTTATATAATACATTATTGAAAAGAAAATATTTACCCTTCCTGACTTACCATCTGGTGTCCTTTAAATACTAAAAATTAACATAATGAAAAAGAGCTTTAAATTCATGTGAGTTTAAACTATTTAAATATCATTGCAATTAGAGAGCAACAGTGAATCGTACTCCATTTAATATTTTTTTTTATTTCACATGTCTTTATTCATGCCTGTAAGGATATTGCTTTGAAAAGTAGTTGCATAAAACCATGTGAACAACATTTTTCCTTATACATAAATAGATAATGTTTAAAATTTTTAAGTACTATTAATTATACAGTTATTGAAAGCCATAAGGATCAAAGGATTTTATATAAGAGGGATTTCACATACAGCTTGGATTATGTTGCTAAATAATAGCACAGTAGTACTTCTTTAGCATTGTAAAATAGCTTAGAGAGGAGTATGATGCCTATAGTTGGTGTAATGCATTGGTAATTAAGAGGGTGTGAGGTTAAGCTTCATTAACTGCTGTGGGATTGTATCTTGGATTTTATTATCCCCTAGAGAACATAAGAAGTGAGAGAGGTCAAACTGTTAGAATCTGATTTTGCTGCATGCATCTGCCAAAACAAGGCAGGCAAAGTAATGTGGTAGCAAACACAGAAGGACCTGGATTGCTGGCAGATACAGGTTGTACATCATTTTATTGCAACAATAAAAGATTTATTAAAGAAATAAATTATTTCGTGTTCGCAATAAAACCTTCATAAGCTTGGTTTGTAGGAAACAAAATTATTTTTATTGCATTGTTGTTTGGTATTAGCACTTTATAAAACCATTTTTCCCAAACTTATTTATTATTTTAAAACAGCAACAAACCTCCTTCTCTACTTTTTCCTTCATCTAGACACACACGAATGCCCCAACCAAACAGAACTTAACAATTTTAGCGCTTGACTGCCTTTTTGTGTATCCATGATGTATAGCAAACATTTGTATTTCAGTTGACCCCAAGAAATGCTATATATTTTTTCTTTTTTTTGTTTTTAATTTTAACTACTGCACTGCTACATGCTTTTTTTTTTGTATGTACCTTATGAGAGATTTGTCTGGTTTTAGCCTGGGAGAATGTAACAGTTCTCAGAAGTTGACACACTGATGCAACAAAATTGTCAGTCCCAAAAAGCCTTTCAAAGCTATGTGATGTGTGGGAGCTGAGATATTTTTAAGCAGAAATTGGTTCAATAGAGACATTACAGGCTGATAAATCAACTCTCCTTTTCTTAGTCTTAAATAAAAAATAATTTTATTTCCAAATTCTGGATGAAATTTTGGAAGTAACTTTTAAACACCTTAATATTTTATTCTTCTGAAATTCTGATTTTGATTCTAAGAATATAGGTTTTTTTAGTCCTAAGTAGGCTCAGAATCCCAAATCCGTTATTATGTTCTGATAATTTCAGCAGAACTTAAGTGCTTTTTATATATGACAGAGAAGTAGAGTTCTCAACTAATGATTTAATAAGACCGCTGGAAAACAGTCTTTGTTTCTCAGTTTGTGATGGATCTGTGAGAAGGGGAATTGTGCTAAAGCCCTACTCTTGAATCTCCCACATGCAGATATTTTGAGGAGAAGCCCAGGGTTAACCTTCTTTAAATGTGGCTCACAGAATCCATGGGCCTCCACTGCTCCCCATCTGTGTTCTGCTGCAGAGTTTCAGTTTCTGTACACCTGTGCCAGAGGAATCCAGTGTGCTGTGGCTGGTTTGGCTGCTGACCTGCTTTTCCTTTCTATAACTCTTACTTTTCTTTCTCTTTTTAAGAACAATCTGAGAACAGATAAGTGCTTTGTAGTTCTTGGGGAGTCATGAAACCTTTCATGGCACTGAAGAGTTGTGAAGGATATATCTAGCCAGCTAGCTTTTACCTTTGAGCGCATACCTGTATGACAACTGGAGACTTTTTCTCACTTAAGTGCTCTGTGTCACCCAGGCATGGTCAAGTCCAAAAAGAACTATTTCCTTTAAAAAAGGAATAGCATTTAAGTTGCAGTGTCAGAAGAGGGGAAAGCCTTTTATTCCAGTCCTAATTTTCATGAAGATAAAAAGAAGATATTAAGATAAAAGGAAATGTTTTGATTCATGAAGATAAAAAGAGGATACTAACATAAAAGCAACATTTTGGATCATTTCAATTTCACTATTTTCAGTATTGCCCATACAGCAGGTTTATGTAACTGTCTTCTCTGTAATTCTCCCTAGTCCCAAGCCTACTAACCAATTTTAAGCTCTCTCTCTTTACAAATGTGGTTATACAAAGTTCTATTTAAAAGATTTTCTTAAATTATGGACTGTGATATATGAATCAATACAACCTAAGGAAAAACAATGTTAGTGTTCTGTTTAGTGGTTAACCAAGCTAATTAATGTATGGCTTCAAGTCAATGTAAACGTACCTTCAAACAGCAACCCCATATTCTGCTTCTCTTTCATACACTTTAGTGTAAATGGGAAGGAAAAATTAGTAAGCAGAAGCTGGGGGAATACTGATGAAGTTAGAATGCAAATCGGGAGGTAAACAATCTTTATTAGTTGTCTTCATTAGTCTTAAGCTGAAAAGCATTCAAATTACAGGTATACTCAGACCACAAATAGGATTGGAATTTTTTTCCTATTTTTGCTCAAGTACATCATCTTGGAATGTATTTAGCCAAGTTAATATACCAGGTGGAACTCAAACAATTGGTCTTCAAACTACCACTTAGCTCTAAAGACACTGTCTTTTCCAGATGCAGCTGCATTATGTACAAAGCCTTCTAAGAGGCTGTAAAGTTCACAACCATCACATGCAAGAATATGATTCAGCATTTTTTTGCTTTAGAGCACAGTGTTTGTCGGAATAGAAAATTATATGGCTTTGAGCCCTAGTAGCCCCAAAAAAGTCTTAAGTCTCAGTGCAGCATGTGAACATACTTCTTGCATGGTGATAAGAGCATTATATCTCTAATGGCATCATAAGTATTAGGTTAATGCATTTTGGAAAAGCAACTGAGGAAATAAGAGTTCCTCTTGGTTTGAGAGTTTTCCAAGTGTTCCTGGTTCCTTTTGTGGGGCAGCAAGGGACAAGACAGCACAGAAGAGATTGAAGATGATGCATAAACTGACTGCCGTTGCACCGAGTCACAACTTTCCTCATGGTGCTTTGTGTGAATTTAGTCATGTTTAAACAATCATTTTATGATGTCACAAGTTAAAAATAAACTGTATTGGCAAAAAAAAACTATTTCAGATGGATGCTTAGATTAAGTTTTCATCTCTGGCAGCCAAAATCTTTATCAGCTTCAGGTGAAACCATTTTTCCTTGATCTCTTAATCTGCTTCATTCTTAGCATGAGTTAAGGCACACCACAGTGCCTAATGGTGTTGCACTGATAGCGTGTCTGTCTCTGTTTCGGACTGAGCTTCTTGGGTGCCAGTAGCTCGTATTTGTCTCCCTTCCATACAGTGCCACTGGTTCTGGTTTTCTCTTTACTTACAGTGGAGGTGAATGGTAAAATATGCCACTTCCTGGATTTTGGCTTTATCTGCCTTTACAGCAGGTTGAGGTAGCAACTGGTTATATCAGTAGCAGAATACGAAATAGGGGCAAGCTCAGGGAGCTTGATGAAATGCTCGTAGGCAGGATTTCATGATCTCTTCCAAAAGGTGGCTTGTTTTCAGAAAGACAGGGGTCACCCACCACTATAAAAAGTTGCAGGCTGTACCTGGGAGGCAGATGATCTTGGTGAGTGAAAGGAGGAGATACTGGAAATGTTGTTCTGGCCTGTGGAATTATTCCTTTATAGAATTCACTGTTTAAATGAAGGTTAATTTTACTTGTGTTTTAAATCACTTGTGGCCTCTAGGTTGCACAGGCAGGTGAAAAGCTGGGTCAGAAAACTTGGTTGCACTTCCTTTAATAGTTGTAGAAGCCCAATGCATAAATTCTGCGCTTAATATCATGCAGTGTTGGTTACTTTTCCAGCAACACAACATAGGTAGAAAGCAGGAAGCTTGTTCCTAATCTAGGTCTAAGTCAAAGCTGCAGTTCTGTCCTCATAAAAAGAGTAAAATCCACCTGTGTGCAATGCTGGTTGTGGGTGGGCTTTTTTGCCAGAAGTGTTTGCATTAGAAACTTATAAAAATTCCAGGATTGAATATTTGCTCCTTTGTTTTGCACTGTTGTTTGTTTTCAGGATGTATCTGTCATTAGTAGATATCATGGGTAATGGTTAGCAGAAGAGAAAATTCAAATCATGCCGTTGTTTACAGCCTGTGTCTGTAGGCTATTGGTGTCTGTTGAATACTGTTAAAAGATTTACAATAGCTGACAAAGAAAAGTGATCTTATTATCAGATAGGCTTAAATTTGGTATGCAGGGAACGAATTTCTTCTAAAAAAAAATGTTTAGCAGATCAGCCTTTAAACAAAGATTTAGAAAAACAAATATGATTGCTGATCAAGGTGTGTTGTTTGTGTAAAATACAGGATACAACATGATATTTCCATTCTGCATTCTCTTATTCTATAGTTTATTTTTCCCACGATAATTACATGGTTTTTTTCATGCTGTGTAGTAGTAGGAGCCAGACTTTCAGAACAGTTATCTGTAACAAAACTTGATTAAAATTTTACACTGTCGATTATATTAAGATAACTGTATTGGCTAACTTTTTGGGCGGGGGGGGGGGGATAAAAATCTGAACTGCCATTTCTGCTGCAGATAAGTGACATTCTTTCGCTTTGCACCTGTAGGAACTTCCATCCCCTTTGCTTGATGATACCCACAGAAGTGAACTGGGAGGAGAAGCAACAGCTGTTAAGTCTGAAGATCTTCAAGAGTCTATGAAAATAGCCTGGCGCTACCAAAATTTACCGAAAGTGGAGGTAATCAGTATTTCATACTCTTTTCCTTTTACAGTAAAAATTAATCTGCAGAGCAAATGCTTTTCACTAGAATCTAGACAACAGAATTGCTAATGAACAGTGTTACAGAATTGCCTCCTGAGGGTAAATTATCATATGCCACTATTTTTTTTTTGGTTACTGGAGATGTAGAGAGAAATGGAATTTTAAAGTTTGCAGAAACTCTAAAACTTAATACAGACAACAATAATTTAAAAGTAAATAACAGTAACATGCCATGGGATTTTTGAATGAGTATTTTTAGATCAAGAAAGGTTTTTATGAAAGTTTGAATAATTTGATCACTTACAAACTTTGCCCAAACGTAGTGGTACACAAATTACTTAAGTATGTTTAATCAGCAGTACCTACTATACCTCTGTAGTGAAAGTACTGTGTGAAGCAAGCTGTTGACCTGCTTATCCATGTGCATAGCAACTAAAGGAAGCACTTGAGATTATATCAGCTTCACTGTCACTAGAAACTAATGCATGTGCAGGAAGAATATAAGAAACAAGCCTAGTGGTCAGTCTTGCAGAGTTTACAGTTGTTAGTGTTTTGTGAATGTTTCTCTCCTGTCTGGTGACTTTTTTATTGAATCCAATGGCACAATCAATCTTGAATAAAATTACAGCATTTTTTACTATCCAGAACAAAAAAACCTTGTTTTGTCTGTACATCTTAGCCTACATTTATAAATTCTGGCTTAGATGTAGCCATAACTGCCTAGTACAGTCGTGTTCTTAAAAACATAATTGGAATGTGACAAAATAATCTTACAAGGCTTGGCATGTTTGGTTTTCTGTGAAATTGTACAGACATGGCTGTATAGTTGTGTCAGAAAAGACTTATATATGGTGACATGCCAAATCAAACAGCCTCCAGGGTAATCGTATAATCTCATCAATTTTATGATTGTGGAACTTGCTTATGCCACCCTGAACCATCCACAAAATAATTTGGTTTAAAATCCATCAGAATTCGTTGTACAATGATATGGAAACAAGTGCATGTCTTTAACAAGTAGTGTGCTGATGTTCTAACAAACAGAAAAAAACATGTAAATAATCCGGTTTGGTGTGCAGTCATTCTCTGAACTTCATAGAAGTAATCACTTTGTCCACTAATATATTATTTCTCTACAATTAACAATATACTTGTCATCAATTACTGAAATTTGATTATGCAAGACAGAATAAAGTGGTCAATGTTCTCTGGGGTGTTTTCCATTGTTACTGTTACCACTGTCTTAATTGGATGATGAATCATTCTGAATAGTTGAGCTACGATATATTTGGTAAGTTTATGTTACATTTACAAAAAAAATTAAAACTTGCAAATAGAAAACTAATTCTCAAGCTATCTATACCTAAAATTCCTTAGGATATTCAAATTAGTGAAAAATAGTTTTTAAATTTATACTTTTCAATGTTTTATAATGCAGTTATAAAATCTGGTGCTGTGCTAAATTAATTGGATTGGTATATATACTCCATTCAGGAAAAAATCTGATGTTGCCTTGCAGCACCCTGGACGTTTAATACATTTACTACTATCATTATATTAACAATTTTGGTTGTGATTTATTCTTTAAATTTTCTTGTGGCAGAAAAAAATACTGTTGAATAAAATTTCAAGGTACATTTTCCAAACTGACTGAACTAATGAACTAGTACATTATTAACAAAAGTATCATCAACTAGTTTCTAGTATGAAAGGGAGAAAATAGCTTGAAATATGTTAACAGAAAGCTTCTCCGTCCAGTATCTGGCTTTTCATGAAGTAAGAATGTTTAGTAAAAGCAGTCTTTGTGTTTTTTTCGATGCCTAATCTAATTTTTATTTCTATGTAACAGAAGAGATTTTCCTTACTTGTTCAGATATTCCCTTCTCATTTATTATCATAGACTAACTGGGTAATTCGCTTTTGTTCTTACGTGTGGTATTTGTATTAGTACTCTCCGTAACTATCACAATTTCTCTTTACATATTGCATATACCTTGCACTTCAGAAAAAGACAGATGTTTTATAGGAATTTTCTTGGAGTAACAGGTCCTGTTGTGCTTGATATGCCTTTGCCAGTTTGTTACTTTCATCTGTATCAGAGGTTAATTTCTTTTAAACTTTTGAGTATATGGATAGCCTGGTTTGCAATGCAAGACAGTGTGGGTTTTTTCTTTCTTCCTTTTTTTTTTTGAATGAACTGCTTATGTTCTTGGGGCAATATATAAACTGTCACAGCATGAAATCAATTTTCTGCCTTGATTCATCCTAAATCTGAGATTTCTAGCACATTAGTATTGCAATTAGAAACATTAACAGCAGACGGTAGCATAAAAGCACGCTCTGCTCACTGACAATTTAGTGTATTTCTCCTTGTGCAAAATAGGAATCCAGGAAAGAACAGGCTTGAGCCTCCAATCCACTAATAAATTTATCAGATCAAACTTAAGAGGAATGGAAAGTCTCTGCTTCGCACTCTCCATGGTCATTCTGCTAAGGCAGATTATTCATGCTTACTTGATTCAGGTAGGCTTTTTGCAAGCTTCCCCGCTAAGCCTGGGAATGCAGTACACTGAGGCCTATTCATAGGCTTCTGACATAGACCGAGCTTTTATTGCATAGTGTTTTATTATAGCCAAATCCTGGTCTCCACCCAGTTTGTAGGCACTGTGCTTATTCTTTTGAATCAAGAGAGGTTATCACCTACCTTAATCCATGCAGCAGGCTGGATTAAGGACACCAATGTGCCTCAGGATTCTCAAAGAGGATCCTGGAAACTTCTTGTTTCTTCTTTTTTTGCTGTCTTTACTAAACTCTATTGGGCCTCAGTAAGGATTTGCATCTGAAATGGGCAACCTGGAGCTTTTCTCAATGAAGACATCAGATCAAAGTTCAGTTAGTCAAGGCCTTTCTGAAACATTAAGGGGGCTTGGAAGTACACAATAAAAAGATGAGCTCTGGCAGAGATTGCAGTAAAAACATTCTGATCTGTAATCCGGATAAAGAATAGATTATAGGCCAAAGAACAGCCCCTGTTTAAATTGCTTTCAAAATCCGCATTTTAAATAAAGTTACATGTTACATGAAAAAAAATTTAGATTCTGATAGATTGTTAAGGTTCGTTGGACTTCCTTCTTTAAAAATCAGATGCTGATAGATAAATTGGAACACTGACTTAGAAAAAACTGGTTTTGTTTCTGAGTAAAACTGATCAGCCTCTTATGACTAGGTATACATGAGCAATTTTGTGGGTTTTTTAAATGAGAAGCTAATCCTTTGTTTTAATGAAAAATTTGGGTTTAGTTTGGTTATTCTATTTTTTTGTAGGAAATATATTTTATTATTGTAACTATTTATATTCTCTGATAATTGATCAGGCCTAACATCCATTCATCAAATAATTTAAAATTATTTACTCTAAATCAAATTGTTCTAATTAATCTTAACAGTTTAGTATATTTTTCATTAGCTGAACCATGAAATGAAATTATGGAAACACATAGCATGATTGCTTACAGAAGGCTAACTATAAATACATGGCCGTGCCTGGTATGTCTGTATTCTTTCAGACTTACTGCTTTACTGTTATAACACTTATTTTATTAGCAAGACCAAAGTTTATGAAACCCACAAGCTTTCTGTAATAATCGGAGTTGATACTAAATAATTTAATGCTCAACACAAAAAAATGTTGGCATCATATTATTTTAATAATTCTGTATGTCTACTGTTGTTCGTCTACATAGGAACAATAGCAGATGTTGGAATTAAAGCAGATGTTGTTCCAAAGAATTTTCATTGCATGCACACTCAACCCTGCTCAACTTTCAGATAGTAGATAAAATGTATATATTGACCTGTTTAAAAGAAAAATCCTTTTATAAAATGTTCTCAGTTGTTACAGAGCCTGGTGAGAAACTTTTGACGTTATGAGGCCATTTCTGGTTCACTTTTCCAAAGTAATTCCATACTTCTAAGTACAAACAAAATAGCATTTCATTTTAGCTACCAATTCACGCTTCTCTTCAGAATGACCTTTAAAAGCAGGCTGTGTGCAGTGTTAATCTCTTCAACATCTCTCTTCCTTTCAGCCTTTCAGCTCTTACCTCTTCTGTCTCACCTTCACAAGTGTTGAGATAGTTAATTTTATTTTAATGCTTATCCATTTAATATGTGAGGTGGCCCTTGGCCTTTATGTGGGGTTCAGCTTAGCAATAAGTCTAGGGGTTGGGAGATAGAAAGATGCCTTTAAAATATTCTGGCACATTCCTGCACTTAACAGTGCATGCTTCCAGTGCAGTCCAAGCTTAGAGTAGTTCCTCAGAATAAACTAATAGGTGATCTTTCTTTTGATCCGCAAAGCTGCTGTTAAAAGTCTGGGATCTGGCACCTTTCTCGGTTCAGACATCTTACCAGGTAGAAATATAGTAAGTTTGATTTATGTGCTTTTTAAGAAATTAGTTTGCTTGTTCTAAATGACTTTTCTTTTTCCTCAAAAGAGTTAGAACAATTGGTGAGAGATAATCTGATCAGGAGCACAGTTTGCACCATAACCTAAAGATTAGCTTTAATATTGGTTTTGTAATTTGTTACTCCCTAGTGATTTAAATTTGTGCCGACTCTTTTCCTTTCCTGGAAGAAACAAACTTGCCTCTGAGGTTTAGTCTGCTTGACTGTTCTTTCCAGGATTTTTTTTTTTTAATAAGAAGGTCAGAAAAGATGAAGAAAATGGATTGTCACATGAAGAGCAAAAACTGCTCAATTCCTGTAGCAGATAGCTACTACATACTTGAATACTGCCTATTATAGCAGTCTAGGGAGGTTTTAACGTTACATGTGTTATTCAAATAATATTGCAGGTTGCTGAACTCCATTAATGTGGAACAAAAATATGTGTTCATTTCCTCTGTTTGTTTACTATTCAAAATGTGTAATTCCTGCTGTGGTATGTGTTAAATTTGGGGGCTTATGATGTTTTATATACCCAAAATTGAGAGCTGATAAGAACGTATCTTCATTATAGTAAAACGTGGTTATTGTGTGTAATGCCTATGTAATGCTCAACCTGCTATTTATTCCAAATTAAAGAAATTAAAAGTCGTTTTCAACTATTACCTCATTTTTACAATGTTCTATTAAAATCGGGTATATGAAGATACGATGGTATTTTTTCATACTGATCATAAGTAAAGTAAAACATTTTCAAAGTCAACTGAACATGATTCTGGAGCCCTGAATAATTCCCAGATTCTGAAAAATCACGTGAGTGGGACACATCATGGTCTACAGATTTCCTTTATCTGGCCTTTTGAAATTTGTGACCATATGCCTAGAACACATGCAGATATACATTTTTTTAAGTATCTGACTGTGATGAAACTTGGAACACTAAAACTTGAATTTGTGTGCAAAATTCACGTTACAGAATGTCAACAGGGGAACCAAAACTTAGTAGTAAAGTTTATAATGGTGTTCTACTTGAAGTTTTTACTTATTCTGAATGGGAAAAAAACCCCAGAGGTTTCTTTCAAGTGTATTGCTAGTTAATTTCTTTTTGACAGATAATAATTTAACAGGTTATTGTAATCAATACTGTTGCTTCCACAGGCCAGCCCGACAACCTCTACAAAGTTTGGCCATTATTATGACATTTCTAAAACAATGTCTCCAGAACTGTTTCAGTCCATAAAATGGCACAGTTTTTACCTTCCTGAAGAATTATCTTTACAGCCTGAAATGAAAACATGGTGAGTCTTATTACCACGTGCTCCTGTTGTGTGTTCAAATTTTGTCTGCATAGAAGTAATAAGGATATTTTTTCATCTACGCTTGCTGTGTGGAATCTTGTAGCCACGCACGGCTCTCGGGCAGTGCAGCTGTGGCTCTCGTGTCAGTGCTACACGCCATGAGTGGCAGCAAAGCCGCTGTGGCACAGAGACAGCTCAATGCACCGACTCAGCTGTGGGAGGAAGCAAGCTGGCAGGGACAATTAAGGCAGACATTACTGGGACAGCCTAGAACACAGCTGCATGTTTCAGTCCTGCCCTACTGACAGCTGAGTGTGGGGAGTGGGGAAAACTATTACTATCTGTCTGTGAACTACTCCCAAAGCACCATGCCCCATCAGCTTTCTGAGATGTGTGTGTCAGGTGGCTATCAGTCTTAGGAAGATATCCATGCAGTTTCCAGAGCTGAGAAGACAAGCCATCCTTGACCTACATAGCTTAGAATGCTCTATCTGATTAGTTTATTATATGACTTTTACATCTTATATCCTACAGCTTCACCTAAGGAAAATAGAAAGTACTGTGAATAGAATTACAATCACTAATTATGTCTTACACAACGAACCTAATTCCAGAGAAAATCATAAACTCTCCTCTGAATGAATAACTTATTATAGTTTATGTCTATCAGTACTGAATTAAGGAAGACCAAGAGAAAATGAGTGATAGGAGCAAAGACTCATTTTAGCCTGTAGCACATGTGTCCATTGTATCTTTCTTGGAGACGTTTAAAGTCTAGTCAAATGTCAGATATGGGCTAACAATCTCTTTGTTCAGCCCCATCACTTAATTTATATAATACCTAGTTTTATAGATCCCAGCATGTAGGGCCACCTCCTGGATGTACGGAATGCTTTATTGTGGTTGATTTTCATTACAGTACACTTAAATATAACAACTGAGATTTGTGGAAGAAGCACAGTGTGAAGCACCTTTCTTAGATCTCTATGCAAAAGCCAAGTCTCTTTTCAAGTTGTTTCTGTGTTACATGATAAAATGTCACCAGTTTGTAAAGTAAATTCTTGCAATGTTGTAAAAAAAATGCAGAGAACTTATGTTTTATTCTTCCTGTAGTAAATATTTGAACCAACTTTGTTTATGCATTATGTATAATTATTATTTCTTTTAGTAGCAGGGCCATAGAAGATACACAAGAGTATTTGACAGATAGGTTACAAGTGCTTAAATTGTTATTGAGCAATTTAACTCCCTTTCTGTCTTTTCTGTAACTAACTAGAACGTCTCATGACTCTGGGCTTAATTCCACTAACTATATGGCTGTCAAGTATTTGTTCGTTTTGCATTAAAATCAAATTAGCTCATATGTACAGAGTAGGAAATGGGCTTTAACTTTAATGCATTTGATTTTATAAGCCTTGTTTAACTCTGATATTTGCCTTGCGAGTTGTCCAGATAAAAGCTCATCAGTCTTACCATATGAATTCTATACTTAGTTTTAATCTAATGGAAATATTAGATTTAGTTAATGCACTTGGCAAATTGATAGAGCGCAGAGAGATGAGATGAGATGAAATGAGATGAGATGAGGAAAATGATCAAATAAAGATGGATTTTGGAAAGCTTATCTCCTTTTCTTCTCCTTGTGCCAACAACATGGGTCTTCTTCAAGAAGCCCCTCCTGAGGAAATGAAAGAATTGCATTGCTGGAAGTAAAGGCAGGTACCAAAGTAACAGACAGCCACCATTCTAAACATCATTCTCTTAGAGCACAGTGCAGTATGCTAAGGGACAGGGAGGAATAAAGAATGCACTGGGAATAGTGAACTCTCAGACAGAAATCTGTGGGAACTGTGAAGAGACATGTGTATCTCTTTCGTCATTTACAGTAGATCATTTGTCTTCTAACTTTAATTGTTGTCTTTCCTGACCATTAAACCCACAGGATTCCCTGTGTTGAAAAGGTTGCACTAGGTCAACGTTAAGGCAGTCTAGGAAGAGGAATTTTTCAGATTTGCAGCCTCTGAAATAAAGCTTAATTCTCTGTAGAGAAACGAAAGATTTAAGTTTCCCACAATTACAGTCATTACATTTTGACACACATTTGAAAAAATAAGCTGAGTTAGAATTTCAGCTTCTGATCATCAGTGTTGTATAACTGGAGTTCTTAAAAGATGATGAAAGTGGAGAAAAGTTGCTTCTCCTATTATGCCGGTCCCCAAATGATGTGCGCCTAGCACCGTTAATATTAGCCAATTGGTCTACCCAGTACTTAAGGAAAGACCAGGTTAGAAAATACGTAAATGTTTTGAAGCTGGGACCTAACGAAGTTCAGTAAAACATAAAGAATTGCCAATGTTCCACAAAAAGGCCAAAGCAATGTCTGCCTTTAAAGAGAGAAGAAGGTGAAGACATCTGTGGGATAACATCAGTACTTCAAAAACAACCAGAAAAAAAATATAATCTATTTTTAAGCTTCTGGGGTAGTTTTTCCCAGTATGTGTTTCCTTTGTTTGCTTATGGGTATTCAACTGGGATAGAGTAGAGTCAAAAGGCTCTAAAATAAAACAGGAGATATTCTCCATTGATAAAGTCTGTTGTCATGTCAAAGGAGGAACATAGACTGATTTGACAGTTTTCTTTTTGTTGTGTTGATTGTTAAATCCTTATCATCTAAATAAGCTGTCACTGAGTCACAGTTGAACCTGAGTTAAGTACCAAGCTTTATTCCAGTTGCATCTGGTAATAATCTAGTACTAATTTGGCTTGATGTATATTCTGAGCAATGGCTGTCTTTATTGCAGTCATAATGTCAAATTTGGGAAAAAAGTGGAAGGAATAATTGCATGCAGATTGGATAATAGAATTAGAATTCAAGAAGTTTTAGGTAAGTGATCTGGAATAAACTATATGGAATTCAGTGAAGACATACCAAATATCATACTAGTAGGCATAATTAATTGAACAAATAAAATAGTGTAGCATGTCTCCAGAAGAAGATCTCAGGTTATAAAGTATTTTGAACATAAAATATATTAGGAGTGTTATGTGATTAATGCTATCAAAAAGTATAATTTAAACAGCATGGAGATGATAAACAGGAATTTAACGTGGAAGATATGCAGAGCACTTCTGTTCTGCTCAGCCATAACAAGGCTGTCCAGTTTTAATCCTTGAAGAAAACTCTGGATCAGTTAGGTTGTGAAGATGGGTGTGCATCTAGAACTGGGATCTATGACATGTGATGTAAAAATGGAAGTTCATAGATAAATCTAAGCAGAGTCTTGAAGCATATTAAAAACTGACATACAGAGGGTAGTAAGTCTCTTGTCTGCTGAAGGTAGGACAAGCAGTTATGGGCTCCAGTAAACCGTAGAGGTAGAAATACAGGCTGGAAATGAGTAAATTTTTTTTTTTAATTATTAGCATGAGGAGAAGTTGCCTTGCAGACACAGGTTGGGAGTACTGTAGAATCTGTCATTGAAAATTTCTAAGGATAAGTTAGGTAAATATCTGTCAGAGATGGTTTAGATATAGTTTATCTTGCCTTGGGGCAAGAAGATAGACTACCTGACCTCTTGAGGTCCTTTTCATCCCTATCTTCTACGATTCTTTAATACACATTAGTCACAGTGTATTAAATCCAATACTAAGTATGAATGTAACCAATTATTGCTCTGCTCTCAAAACGTTTGTGCTTTTACAGAAACCCATCAGGCTTGTACTGTATTTTTCACAAATATTGTGATGAAACTCTGAAGTGAGCATTGCTTTCTCAAGGAGAGGAAACAGTATCACAATCCTGTTAGGATGGTTTCATTAAAGAAAGCTTATAAAAAAGGGAGGGAAAGGATATTATTTTGTTGGCATTACTGTTTGAGAAACCAATCCAATGCTTCTAGTTTCTAAAGCTAACTTCAATATATCACAGAATAGTAACAAATTCTTGATTAACTAGACAAGCCAAGTGCCTGCATTGGGGCAGTCCCAAGCACGAATACAGGCTGGGCAAAGAATGAATTGAGAGCAGCCCTCTATCCACTCTTTGCCCAACCTGTATAGATTAGATATTAGGAAGACATTTTTTCCTGTGAGGGTGGTGAGGCAGTGGAACAGGTTGCCCAGAGAAGCTATGGATGCCCCATCCCTGGAGGTGTTCGAGGCCAGGCTGGATGAGGCTTTGAGCAGCTTTATTTAGTGGAAGGTGTCCCTGCCCATGGCAGGGGAATTGGAACAAAATGATCTTTTAGGTCCTTTCCAGCCCAAACCATTCTATGGTTTTATGAAGTAATATGATAGTCCTAGTTACCACATCCAATAAAATCAACAATTTGCATATTAGACCTCATCTCTGATTGCCTGAAGATCCCACTGCAAGCTTGAGCCAACCGCTTTTACTCTGTGTTACAGTGAATCAGGAGCATGGACGTGGATGGTTAGCATGTCTCCACTTAGAGGATATAATTTCTTAAACATAAGGTTCTCAGCTATGCCTTAGATGCATAGCTTAAAAATACACTTGGTCACATAGTGTTAATTACCTAGATAGCATTGTGAAATCTCTGTAATCTATTAGGCTGACAGTACTTCAAAAAAAACACTGATAGCCTGGAAGGAACTAAAAAAATGGTTACAAAAATGACATAAAATTCAGAAAATCTCTAAAAATATGGGTTTTTTTCAATTTAATTTATCCAGATTGACAAAAAAATATATTAACACTGAAAGGTGACAAATCCTTCAAAAATAAGGAGGCATTTTTAAGAAAGGGTTCATTAGTGGAATAATTTACATTAATAGGTTGTGTACTATGGGATATTTGCAGAAGATTTCATTACTTCCAAAGGGTGTACTTTGCGAGATATGTATCAATAAAACGATTTCTTAGTGAAATTTTCTCTTACATCATGTAGGAGTTGAGACCAAAATCAGTGGTGTGGGATTTTTTTTTACTCTAAGAAGGTTTTGCTTTTGTCATTAATACAGAGGCTGAAGAGGAAGTGGATAGTTTTGCCTAATATATCATTTTCCATAAGTAAATGGTGTTGTTCTTTGATGATACCTCTTTGTAGTATCAGAATTCACAAAAAAATATGAATTAGCGGGAAGAAAAGGGAAAACTTTTCCTTCTTCTCCAGACGTTTCCACATTATTTTAGCTATGTGATCCATTCACTGCAAATGACAGAGCACAGCATGTTTGAAGCTCAAGCTGAAATAAATTGTCATAGTCCTGTAACTACAACTATTGAAGAGGCACTTTAAATTACGTAATCATCACGGAAAGTGTACCTAAACCAGCATTCTGCATTGAGGTCGTGAGCTGTATGTTCTGCAATGACAAGCCAGTAAATGAAGAGAAAGATTTTAGAAGCTCACTGTAATTTTTATTGCACTTTTTTTTATTAAATTATCATATGTCCTGAAGCGAGCAAGGTGCTCCTTAAGTGTTGTCCTTTTTCTGGGTTGGGTTTTTTTTTTTTCTGTTTTCACAGTATCACAGTATCACAAGGTTGGAAAGGACCTCTGAGATCATCAAGTCCAACCTATAACCTAACACTAACACCAACACTAACACCAACCATCATCTAAACCATGGCACTCAGTGCCTCATCCAGTCTCCCCTTAAACACCTCCAGGGTCGGTGACTCCACCACCTCCCTGGGCAGCCCATTCCAATGGCCAATCACCCTTTCAGTGAAGAATTTTTTCCTCATATCAAGTTTTCTTGGTAGAGACCTTCTACTTTTGTATTTGTTATACTTAGTGTTTTTCAAAGAGAATACTTAATATTTAACTGTTTAGATGAACCTAGAACTCACTTATTTGACCAGCCTTACTTTTCACTTTTTTCAGTTAGAGGGTGGCAAGCTTTGGAGGTTTTTTGTTTCATTTTTCCTCCTTGAAATCTGGAACTGTTCTCTTCCCCACCCTTCTTTTCTTTGGGAAGGGGTTGAGAACAAGAACAACAATATAATTTGCTCTCCTCTCCTTTCACCACTTGGGGTATATTGACAAAGAACGGATTATGCAGTTAAAGCAGAAAATATGCAAAAAAAAGTAATATACCGTATTTTCCTGTACAGCTTATACTTTCCTGACAGAAACAACAAGCATAGTGAACATATATTTTACAATCCTTGGAAAAAACAGTGCTGTATCCTTTAATAAGCGAAGTCTTTTGCATAATGTTTTGTGGCATAAGAACCATGTATTTGTAAAAAGGACCAAGTCATCTTAATATTATTCTTCTAAATCTCTAGCATATCATTAAGAAACCTATTATATTTAAACTGTTCTTCAGTGAGTGAACTGTCTCTATAATTGTAGCTAACATGTAGTGTAAAAAAATTACAGTGCTTCCCTTGCAGGATCAGAGATGTAGAGGTTTTATTTGGACCAGAAACTTTTGACCCTTTTTAGAAATCATGTATATCCGTGTCTACAGCCCTCTCCTCCTATCCACACAAGGGTTTGGCTTCTTTATAGACTTGGAAAGAAAGGAGGTTCTTTGACTGATTAGACAGAACTAAGCTATTGAGTGGCCTTTTTCTTTGCAATTACAGATCAGATTTGGAGGTTATATCCATCAATGTTCACCTTAAAGTTTGGATCAATCTTTCTTTTCTTTCCTGTGTTTTTGCACACATGCATGTGTCTGCTCCTTGATGGAGGGAGGTGAAAAGTACTGTGTTTGCATTGCTTTGTGTAGTTCTGATATCTGATGGCTAAATTAAATTATAGGGTCCCCTTTTTGATAATCACTCAAGATGGGTAGAAGTTCATTGGCCCGTGGTAAACATTACTTGAAGACAGATTAGGAAGTCATTTTCCTAAAGGAAGTAGTAATGCGACTGGGCATTTGGTGCCAAAAGAAAGCATAAGCCTTCTCTTCCTTATCTCTTTTTTCTTTTATGTTAGGGAAGGGCAGTTATGTCATAGCCCTAATGCCGGGGCCAGGTCAACAGGGTTGTTCAGCTAACAGCAACTGTTTTCCAGTTGTTGTTGCTAGGATTCTGGAGTCCTTTTTGTTGCATTGCTAAAGATGGTACTTAACAGGAAGGCAGAAATATCTTCCATGCATCACAGACAGGGCTTACTTTCTACCCCTCTACCTCTGTCCTTATTCAGTTGCAATTACCCAAAGAGAAAGTTTAATAATCACGGAGACTAAAATAATTAAGCTTTAGATTGTCAATAAGTTTTAATAAGTTTTACCTTAAGAATGTATGTGCTTTTGAGAAAAAAATAAATCTAGAATCTAGATTTATGGATAAAAGTTGATAAAACAGGTTTAACTGTCTTGCCTAATGGAGTCTCCTTATACATAATAAGGCTATTTGTCATATCCTTGATAACCTAACCTTTGTTAACTGCTTAGAAACTATCAACAGAGAAGTCAGAGGCTTCATTGTAACCAGGATACCTCCTTGCTACCTCCTGCTTTATCCATTACTAAATTGCTAAACAAAAAGAAGAGTAAAGAAGCAATTGTTTAAACTCATTATCAGAATTAAATGGTGTTTAGTAACCAAGCCCAAAAAAGAATAGAAATTAGAAAACCAGAAATACCGTATTTCCTTTATTAAATATTATGACAAACATTGCCAGAAGGGTAATACAACTTGTTTTTATAAATAGTAGTTCCACAATATTTTTCATGACCTTATTTACATAGCATGATTTGAATTCAAGTAAAACATGAATATTTTAGCAAGAAATAGAAGAGCACCTATTTTAACATTGTAAAAAAAAATTCTATATATATTACATTATTTTCTTTAATGATTTCATTGGTGTAATTCTTTCTGATGGATTAATTGAAGATCTCTTTTATTTGTTTGTTTTAATTTGGGGGCCATTTAATTCTGCAACTGCTTTAGATTATCCACTAACTTTTAAAAGCAAGTTTGTAAGAAATCAAGAGTTGACAAGTACTGTGATCACAGTATATTCTCTGACTTCTGTATAGGTGATATGGTAATATTCATAAGCAAAATAAGTGTTAGATACACAACCTTGAAAATACTACATTGTGGTGATAGAGACCACAATCGTGTTTTCGCATTACAAATACTGCATTCCTGGTTATGGTTACAAGGCAGTTGCAAACTCCTTCCTAATGTTGGTAAGCAGCAGTTTCTATCTTATCCAAAAGGATATATGAATGCTTTTAGTTATTGTGAAGTGCTGCAGATTCTCTCCAGCTCTGACAAAACTGTGAAGAAATCACAGTGCTGTGTAAGCAACAGGGAATATAAAATACAAAAATAAAATGTAAAAATATTGCAGTGAGTAAAAATACTTTTAGAGGACAAATTTTAAAAATAACCTGTCATATTTTCCAAGACCTACACAAGAAGTTTTGAATCCATGACCTTGATGGTAGTTAGTGAGACTAGAAGGAAATGCTGAAGCTGAAAAAGACAGAAGTTTTTTTTCATCTAGTCTTATACTTGTTACTTGGCAGCAGAAACTGATCCCCACCTCAGTACAACCTCCTTCCAGGCAGTTGTAGAGACCGATATGGTCTCCCCTCAGCCTCCTTTTCTCTGGACTAAACAACCCCAGTTCCCTCAGCTGCTCCCTGAAGGACTTGTCCTATAAAGCCTTCATTTGGTTTAAGTCTGCTTAAAATAATGTTGAGCAACCAGTTTGCTTTTTTTAAAATGTTACGTTTCTAAATATATTTTTAAAAATTCTGCATCACAATTCTGCTGTTATGCAAATAAAGCAGTAGAACACCTGTAGTGTAGGGGTACCAAAGGGAACCATAAAGCAGTGGAATTTGTCTTATGCTCTGGTGTGGTATTAAAAAAAAAACACTAAAAAGTATTAAAACAAATTAACTACATGAACTTCTTAGTTATGGCAATGGTTTTCAATTTTTGTCTGTTTTTATTGTTGTAGCAGTTGTATGTATGAAAGTTTTCAGTAACAGGAAGTCTACTCTGTTCATCAGGGCATTGACTCTGTGTACTTGGTATAACAATTGCGTAGCTCTTTGTCACTTATAGAAGATTAGTACTGTGCTGTAATGGTTTCAACTTTAAGTTGCTACATTAAACCATTAATCTCCTAGATCTAAGTGAGCCTGACATAATTAAGTTTTCTTAATCTCTAGAGATTTTAGCTTTCACTAAATGTCTGAGCACTGAACTAGTTATCACAAGGCAATCACAGCTGCTTTTTAATGTCAACTTTGTTGAAAAAGGGTTGAGTGTTTTATTCTGTGACAGCTTTTCCTATATGACAATTTTGGACTGAAGGCTGTATCTGCTTATATTTATTTTTTAATACAGCTCCTAGAGACATATAGAAGACTATTAAAATATCTAAATTACTGAACTATTTCTTCTTACCAACAGTAATATGAACAGTGCTTACACAAGGCTGCTTCAATCCATTCAGAGGATCATTTGCCAGGAAGGGTTTGACGGCTCTGATCCCCAGGTACTGAGCTCCCTCATAGTCTTCTCTAATCCTATAACTAATGTTGTTTTCTGACTTTTCAAGGGTGTGGCACAGGGAGGTCTTGGACAAAGTCACAACTAACAAGCTGTTTCTAAGCGTTGCTAAAGTAAACAAGCAAAGTAAATAGAGATTGTGGTTCATACTTTAATGTGCATTTGGAGTTTTTACCTGTTACAGACTTGCAGACAAAGCAGGAAAGAACTGTAAGCCAACATTAGTAAAATACTTATTCTCTGCAATTTTCTAATAAATTAATAGCCAAATAAAGCATAATTGAGCAAAACACATTTTCCCATACAGTATTTTTTTCCAGCTATTATCTTAGGAATAATGTGTTCAAGGCTCTTGAGATTGAATATTTAACCTTAAGCTTTCAGATTTTTTCAATGTTGTTTTAACTGAAGTGGAGTGAGTTTTTTTGGTTAATTAAATTATGTACATCTTTATGCAGCAAGCATTGAGACATAAGTGATGAAATAAGAATGCTGTTTCAACTTTACAATTGCAAACAGCTTATGAGACTTCTAAAGATCTCTGTACTCTTTAGAGATCCTACTGTGGGTAATCAAAAACATTTTCATCCTAACAAATAGACTCAAAGTCCTTCTCCAGTTCGAGCATTGCTGTATCTATTAGCCTTTGTCATATGCAGTAATATGCGCTGATGCAGTAATTTGGCACTGATGCAAATAAAACAATAAATTAAATATATTCATACTTAATCGATAGGTTATTGTTGTACAATAGAAATGGTACTGTGGTAGAAGTTAATTAGTGTAGGTTCTGGAGAACCTCAAAGAATGTAATGTAAGACTTGTACTATTACTATTTAATATCTTAAAAATCTCCATTTGCAGGAAAAATAATGTTGGATTGGATGTTTTTGTGTCTTAGCATATTTTAGAAAGGAATGTGCACAGAGCACTTGTTATTTATGCTCAGTATTTAGTCTCTGCTAAGATTCATGGGCAAGCTTGCCTTCACTTTGGTGGCAGTGCCAGTCTGAAGAAGTGAATTGGTCCCTGACAGGCACCTCTCCCCACTCGCTATAGTAGCCATGGCAACAGGCATGTCATCCTACAGTATGGCACTGTGTGCAGAGATGCTCCTCCCGCACAGTGACAGGTCCCGTGGAAGCCTGAGAGCTTGCAGGCTGCAAAGCATAGTACTGAATGAAACAAATACCCTGCCAACCTTCAGCCAGCAAACAACCTCCTGCTGAAGCTATTAGATTGGTGTTTCTTATTTTTCTTACGAGTTAGGTCTGATGGGAAAATAGCATCTTTCTATATTCCTCAATGTTTTTTTCATCTAAAGAAAATAAAAGTTGGTCAGAGTCAATATTTTTTTCTTGCAAGCAAGGAAAAATTAAATATCACAGGTAGTTATTTTCTGTACTACTTGTTCATTGTTTCAAAACGTCTTACTAGTGTCAACAAAGCAAAACCAGAACTTTAACTCAGACGAATTTAGAAGTATATATTTGCTAAGTGACGTATATGTTTCTGCATTGAAGCTTTAAAAGTTTGAAAAAGAGTCATTTTTCAAGCCAGTTCATCCATCTAGAAAGCTACTAGTTGTTTCTTTTCAAGGGGGTTAATGCATATGATTTCCTGGAGTGGTATCTGTCTTTTAAGATTCCTTTTTTCCCCCATATCATCTCGGTCCACTCAAATTTTGTACATTTTGAAGCAGGATATAAGACACACCTCTTAAAAATACGTCCAGAGTTGAATGTAATTATAGCCCAGAGCACGCCTTGAATCTTTTTATCTTCCATCTTCCAAATCTGTGAGAAATTCTCCTCCCTGCTACTCTGTATCCCCTTCTCTTCACTGAGCTTTCAGAAATACTTTTTTGGTAGCCGGACGTGAAGGCAGAGTAAAGACAAGCCTGTATTCTTCTGGACCTGTGTACTGTCCTTTCTGTAATAATAATACAAGCTTCTGAGAAGTTTGTGCATGTATGTTTTCCCCCCAACAAATAATCCTCTCCCCTTTGGGTAGGTCCCATTGGCAGGTGCCTTCATGAAATTTAGAGAAAACTGCAAGGAAATACAGGGAGATACAGAACTACAGAACTACCAGGGAGATACAGAACTTTCAACAGATTTATTTATTGACTTTAAAAAGATCCGTTAATCACTGTCTGTGAAGGACAGAAGCTGATGCCATTAGCACGTCATTTTTTTGTACTGTGAAATATAATCCTTCCAAAATCTCGAGACTCTGGAGATGTAGAAATGTGTTGCTTGTTGAATCTGGATTCAAAGGAAAATTTTAACCTGACTGGTAAAACGTTCAGATATTTTTGACTATTTTCACGTTAATATGCCAATGAGACTTGGACATAGTACTCCCTTATATTGGCTCCTCTTTATCCAATATGTGTATTTGAAGAGGGGTCAGGCGAAAAGTGAGCAGAAAATGACTTACCCCAGCTGACAGATTTGACACAATTAGGAAAATTAATTAGAAATTTAGTAGACCTCTGATAAAATGGCCCAGCGTCTCTAGGACCAAGTATGATTAGTTAACATTAATGCTTTATAGGATGATTTCTTGTTGGCCATCACAGATGAATATTTTCTGACTGTCCTGCATGACTTTGTGGGCCTGTTTGAGGTACTGGACTACAGAAAAGTTTTGTTGTTGTTAACTATAACCTGTTTGTTCTGACTTCAAAACTGTTGCCAAGAACTCTTTGGAAATATATGGAAATTCAGGGTCTGAATGATCTTTTACCCAGAAATATGAGCATCAGTTTCACATCCTCTTTAAAACCTTGTAACTCTTTACTGCTGATCATTAAGTGTAAACTAAGCATTATTTTAAGAACAGCATTTGTTTCAGAATTGTTTTGGGTTTTTTTCATGTTTGACAGCAGAACTTTTACGCAACTGTAATTCCTTAACTTTTTTTTTGTGCACTTTGGGGCTGAAATTGGGTTACAATCAGGGTAATAAAGTTGAAGGGGATTGTTTTTTTTTTTGCTTGTAGTTGAGTTTTTTAATTCTTCATAATCAGAATTCTTGCTGCCACAGGAAACATTGTTGCAAAAATTATATGGAAAAGGTAAAAAAAGAATCAAATAATGATAATATGAAGATCTAGTGGTGTATCTAAAAATTGTTCTGTTACTCCGTATTGCAGCCTTATTGTTACAGAATATTAGACTTATGCTTTTCTTGTATTTTAGTTATGGCATAAGCTGTTTTGGGTGGCCTAGTAGGCCTGACAAAATTATAGTAGTAAAAAATCTGTTACTGGCCAAAACAAATGCATCTTGGATTAGCTGATATTTGAATAGCTTTATCTTTTACAACTCATGATTTAATATTGTGAAACAAGAAACTGTCATCCTTTGTCCAATAAGAGAACTGGTATCCCAGTAGTTTTTTCTATGGCTTGCTTTTGCTGTTGTTCTTCATATGCAAAAGTATTTCTCTCATTACTGAAGTTTCTGTAAATTTTATGTAGGTTTGCTCTGAAATTTTGAAATACAAGAACATTTTCTCCACATGATCAATATCCATTGTATCTGGATAAAAGAATTTTCATAAATACCTGATTTTGTTCTATTTCTTAAATGCACAACAAGAAATGCATTAATCTGCTCTGATTAGAAACCACTAAAGAATATTAGACTAGCTTCTGTTTTTACTGTTCTTTTTAAAACTGAACATCTGAGCCTAGCAAATATCATATAGAGAAGTCACATTGTGTCATATTATTCTATACTATTATCCAGATCTTCATAAGGTAGTGTAAAATTTTAGCTTTACATAAGCAAAGCCTGAGATCGAAGAATCCACCAGAGTTAAAACGTTTATCGCTTTCATTAAGATTGTACGTGAATTGGCAGATCAGCTCACTGTGTAAGCCAGGAGAGCTGGATAAATACAGAGCCATGTGGTACTAACTGTGTGTCACAATTGAGGCTCTGTCTACCCAATATGGAGAAGGAAGTATTTATAAGAGTAGCCTCTTGTCCTGTCAAAACATTTCCACTGAATTTCCAGAGCAGCTGTGCAGTATTTTGTGCTTGGTAGTTACTGTTCATTCCAGCTGCAATTCAGGATAGTGGAAATTGATATCTATAGTTTATCAAAGCACTTCATTGTAGTGAAAAATACCTATAAGCTTTTATTTATGTAAACTAATGTTTTATACACACACATATATATTCAAAAACTAGCCTTTAAGTGTGAATCTTGAACTCTAGAAATGTATCTTGATCGCTTTGTACAGGAGATGTTTCAACAAGGGTGCTTCTTGTCTCTCAGCTGGTAATGACAGCTATACCTAAAAGCCTTCTCAAATATAACAAGGATATGAGATATCACAGAAATTAGATTTGTCACCATGAGAGATGACATTTTACTTTGCATAAACAAATTACAAGTCTGACTTCATAATCTACCCTTTCAGAAAAGGGGCTTTATCTTAGCCACCGCCTCTTTTGGATTCTCTTCTACCAGTGTACTGCAGGGACAAACAGTCTTTAGGGAGGTAACACACGACACCGCTTAGGATTTTGCATGTCAAAACAGCTTAGATTCTAGTACCAGTAGCTAACTAAAACAGAATCAGAAACACTCGTGTCAAGGACTTTCAGGAAGGTGTAGTCCTTAAGAGACAATCTGCTGATGTCTCCATCAGACTCTGTCCATAGCTATGGGTAAACCTTCCTTCATTAGTTGAAAGGAGTTGACAGGAGTGTAGATTATACTTACAGAGAAATGGCCATGTGTTGGCAAGGTAGGCCACTGACCTGAGTCATTTAGCAGTAGCAGAAGAAGTGAAACTGAATCAGTAGGCGAAATAGTCAACTAATGAAAATCCACAACAGGCAGAGAAAAATAGAGGGGAAAGTTGTGCTTGTTTGCTCTCTGACTCTTCCAACAACTGTCTTAGAATTAGGAAAAAAGATTCTTTTGCATGCTTTTTAAGGCAGTGATGGAGGGAAAAAAGGATATGAAAGATTATAGTCTTGTTTTTTCTATCAGAATATTTTCATGTTTAGCTGATTACAAAACGTAAATTAGGTTTAGCATTTGCATGTTCTCTTACATTTGTACTTGCTTATCTGGCATAGCATGATATCCAGTTAGTGAAAAAAGTGCTATTCCATTTGTCATTTTTATCAAGATCCTCTGACATTAAGTTATGATTACTTGAACTACATTATTACTATGAATATAAATTCTATAAATTGCACTATTTTTAACTTCTGTATTACATTACATTGTCCTCAATGTTTAAAAAATAACTAGTGGCTTTTTTCAATAGAAAAAACAGAAGAATATTTTGCGGATAGGAATTCAGAGCCTGGGTTCCATTTTGTGGGGTGACGACATTTGCAGCAGTGATACTCCAGAAGATATTCATAGTCTTACAAAATTTCTGTACGTTCTCCGTGGCCTCCTCAGAAAATCTCTGTCAGCCTGCATCATCACAGTGCCCGCTCACCTTATCCAGGTAGGAATGCTGTATTTGCTGTGTTTCATAGTTGACATACCAGTTAGCAAAAATTTAAAATTTGTGGTAAGAAAATAAATGCAATTTTGGACATTTTGAAAGCTCTTTTGTTGAAGGGGCAAAGTTAATGCATAATCTCACTGTAGTGTTTCTATAGATTCTTTTTTTCATAAAAACTGCCAACATTTAAGAAACTATAAAAAAACTTAAGAGAATCCTGCTAGTAATCACTTTTTGAATTGTTTTACAACATCTCTGTGCACTTTTCCACTGCAGTCATAACACTGTGTAGAGTTACAATACAAGACTGTTTAGTCCACTGTCTGCATCTGTCATATTCATTATGTTGATGTGTAATCTTGTTTTTAAGCTAGGAATTGAAAGATACAGGTTTACTTTTTAATTCTAATATCCCCTTGCATTTGGACCAGGAGCAAACCAGTCATGGTATCAGAGTAATTTTCCAACTGCAAAATCAGAAGCAGCTGCCAGCACCTTTCTTAAGAGTATATGGAGACTTAAATGCATCTTCGGGAAATAAACATTGTTAGCAAAAGGAAAAATGTAGACAAGTCTTTTTTTTTTCTGCAAATGGTAGTGTAGCTTAGAAAAGCAAACTTAGTATTCACAATAAAGAGAGAACATATAATTTTAGGTATTAATTTGATTTTATTATAGTAAAAAAGTACTGGCTAAAACCTCATATTATGCAAATTTTTTTCATAGTAGATGAGTTTATCGTTTGATTAAATCCTATGTTAGGTAAGTACATCACTCTCACATGTTGCAAATTGTAAAGGTGTCTGAATACCTGCAAATGTTATTTATCTAGATACGTGGTGCACTTACTGCTTCTAAAATAAACTTGATTTTGGAGCTTTACCATTGCAATCAAAAGTGCATGAATATTGCTCTTGCAGTGCAAACCTCTGTCTCCTTACTTTGCTATTTTCAAATATTGGATGGCAGTTTGCCATTCAAAAAGGTTGGTAGTAAAACTTAATGCAATGAATAGAATTTTTGGATGGAAAACTGTCATCCTTTTTACATGGTGGAATTGCCTATCTATAGCTGGGACATACAATAGGCTTCATTGTATTCTTTTTTATGTATTATGTCAATGAAAGGTATGAATATATTTTAGAGAAGTAGTCCAGAAGCATCTCTAAGAAACAAACTGAAAGGCAAATTTTTTGTTTGGTGCAAACTTACCTGGGATTTTGATTTTGGGTTTGGGTTTATAAATGTCATATAAAGCAACTCCTATGGAGTTAAGATTAAAATTATATCATTTTTTGAATAATATTTTTTTTTAAATTTTGACAGAATTTTTTTTCAGGAAGTGCTGGAATATTCTGACTTTTTAAAAAGGAAACATTATTTCCAGAATCTTTGCCTAGCAGCCTTAAACAAATGAGAGCATGAATTTTTTTTGAAATTGGTAAAACTTCATATATCCTTCTCTAAGCACTAAACTATGGCGAAAACTGTCATTAGGAGGAGCAAAGCTGCTGAGGGTTCCTTATACCCTACATTACTCAGTTCCCAGAGCCCTGCTGTGTAGTTGTTCCACTCTCCAAGAAGCCTGTTAAAGAGCCCCTGAGAGCATGTGTACAGCCCTCCATGTTAATAGTTAATTGGTGAGGATGGCAAGATGAGAGGACAGCCGAACATGTGGTCTCTCAGGCTCAAGCCGTAGACAGACCTTTAGTTATAATAACAGCAGCTGCTCACATTCTCAACCCAGCTACTCGCCATTCTGTTGCTGAGGTTTCTTGCTGGATTATAAAAGTAAAAAAAAAAAATATCTTTTCTTTCCAAGAGAATAAGAGAGAGGGGGTTGTTTTTTTCGAAGTGCATATCTGTGAATGTATTCAATTTGATCACACCAAGTTCTAGTATATGCTTTCTCTGTTGAATCTTACACAGAAGGCATAGAAAATGCACACTATTTTTCTGAAGATGTAGTGAATTCCACATTTATTCCCTGAACTACTGTTCTTTATTTTCTCTGTTATCTTTTGCCTCCCACATGTATTAATTAGGAGGTCTACAAGTAAATTCTTCACACTAATAATTTCTGTGAAGGCAAATATAAGTTCAAAATCACGTTTTAATCAAGATTTTGTCTGCATAACTTATACAGAAAAAGTTTCTTCTTTACCTGCTTCGTGTTGAAAAAATAGATTTTTAATGATGACTCATGCCCTGCCTTGGCTCTGTCAGCCCCCAGTACTAGTTACTCCAGTGAAGAACAACTAAAACTCTCAGTTGCTGGTACTGATTTTCAACAGGGACAATGTCTTTCCAACCCAGACTAGTTATATTTTTTATATGTAGTGTATGAATAATGCATATATATAGTTTGAGATTTGTTTCTTTTATCTATTTTACCAAATATTTCATGTGTTGTACTGAGTTCACAATTTAAATCTACCTGGCTTCTTTCTTATTCAGAAAGTTTAATTTCACCTTTTACTTCTTGTTAATTGTGTCTTTATTCTTGGCTGATAAGACAATGAGATGAGGCTCCCTATTTTATCTTTTCTGGTTTCTGTTTGTTTGATATTTTTTCTTGTACTGCATCCTTAATCTGTTTTTAAACAGCCACTTTTCTTTTAATCGGATTTTATGTTATTGCAGTAGTGTAATATAATAATGCTATTATTGTTTGTTTTTCCTACATTCTAATGTCTCCTTTGTCTTTTTGATGACTATTGAACATTAAACAGTGATTTTGTTCTTGATATTTTTCCCTATGTGGTACACATCCACCAATGTGGCCCTTTCATTATTCCATCTATTCATTGTCTTGGATTTAATAACTTTGAATTGCATTTTTTCCAAAGACGGTGTTCATTCTCCCAGTTTGATGGGACACTGAATGTCCTCACAGTCTTCTGTAAGGCTGTATTTTGGTAAAAGACACAAATTTACAAGAAATCTGGTTGGGTACAGAGTTTCTTCAGAATAATCTCAAGAAATTTTAGTCCACTAAAGAACACAGATTCTTTGTGTTTTATTGATGAAACTTGTAGTGCAAACAGTGCATTTAAAAAAAAAAAAAAAAGAAAAGTCTCTTTTCTAAACCACAAAAATAGGAATACATTATTCCGGAAGAGGATTTCATGAAAATGACACTAAAAACTTGTCCAATTATGAATTTTATTCAGATGATGTGTGACAAGTTTTACTTGATTGATATTTTCTACTGATTGAACATACTCGTCTTACAGTGTCTGTCAAGTAATAAATATTGAGATACTTACAAGTATGATTAAAATAGTTGATGGAAGGTTATTTTTCAAGTCTTTCTACTGCTTCTTGAAAATGCATTGTGCCTATGAAATTAGACAGCACATTTGAAAAGGGGAAATTACTTCCATTTTTAAAATATAGCACTGATCAAGGAGTGCAGACTGAAGGATTTCATATTTTTTTACACTTTCCACATTTAAGGAATAGTATAAAAAGAAGTAAGGACTCAGAAATTTCTGTGTATCAATAATCTATACATTTTAGTACTTAATTTAGAAAAAAAACTTTTTGTGCTATGGAGTGTGACTTAAAGGACTTTAATGTTTCAGTTTTATACTCGCAGAAGCCCAAAATTAGGATTTTCTATATTTTCCTACTGTATTTTCTTCTTTTTCGTTAGTTACTAGAAATCATTGATAAATCATAAAACATCTTTCCCCCAAAACACTAAATAACATTCATAATTCTGTTCCTGTTCTTCCCAGTTTTGTATCACTTAAATAGTTCTTTTTTAGTAGATTACTATTTTCATTGGGAGAAAGCGTAACACTTCTGTTAAAGCCTTTCTTTATTTTGAACTTGAAGCTGTTACTGGTAAGGACTAACAACCATATTAGTCAGCGTGTACCAAGGGAAATTAATTGACTAATGAAAAGTCAGTATGAATCAGTCTTATAGCAGAAACTGTCCTCAGAGTCTGAAGTTCTGTTTAGCAAGGTATTTTCATTATTTCATCCAGTATGTTAAAAATTAATTTCCTACAATATTAATGTTTTGATACTTTGAATTCACTGAAGTGCGTAACTTACTGTATGTTTCAGTGTAGAAAAATTCAGAAACAAACCTTTTCACATCCATAGCTTTCTGTGTTCACACTGAGTAATTTAGCAGCTAAACTCGAAGTCAAGCAACAGAGTGCTTTAGAATCCATTGCTAGTATAGGATTATAAGATGAGAGCTCCTGTAGCTTGTGAATTTCTCACAGTTTGAAATCCTTATTCCTGTGACAAGAACTAAGAGTGATTGCCTGCCTTAGAACTCCAACTTCTGAGAGTTCAAAAGTGTAAAATGCTGAATAACCTTCAAATGTTATTTGATGAGGTAGTCCCTTGTGCACAAATTTGTGTTGAGATCAAATGTCATGTAGTTTCTATATCATAATTAAGCATGCTTTCGAAATTCTCTGCAAAATAGAGACAATGAAGATTAAATGGTCTTTATATTTTTCTGCATTAGAGATTTTTACTTGCTTTTTAATGTTGTGTGCTGCTTTTTGTTGTACATAAGAAATACAGTTTAAAAGCTATACAAAGAAATATTGAGTCATGAGTTTATGGCAGGTATTCTTAGGTTATCCACATAGCTTTCAGATATGAATATTCTGGTTTGGATATTCTAGACATACATAAAAGCATCGTTAAAATTGTGATCGAGTAGGAAGCTCAGTGTACAATACAAAATTTAAAATTTGAGATAGTAATTTTGTTTTCAGTTTCTGTTATTGTTGACAGTATTTTCCAATCAAGGTGCAGAAGAAATAGAAATATTTTATTGTTCATAAAATAAGTTTATGGTTGCCAACAGGCTGTATTCTAGCTCTGCCACTTCTGATTCTGTAACAGCTACCCATTTCAAAACAGTATACGTCTGAAGCATGTTTTTGTACCCACGTTGTCTTTTAACAGACTGAGCTATTTTATGATCAACAATCACATTATATGTTAAAATTGCATGCCTAAAACAGCCTTCTCATTTTAATAAATTTACTTTTCAGAAGGACACTATGTACACGTCCTTATCACCATCTTACCAGCACACTGTCTTTTAATCAAAAAAAATCACTTTGCGAAAGAGAATATGTTAAACTTTAGAAGTTGAGTATATGCAACGTTGCAATTTTATTTTACAGTTTATGTATATGATCTGAAAATATGCCTATAGAAACTTTAAAAAATTAGGTAAGATTTAGAACTAAGTCTTCCAACTGCAATATTAGACCTAAACAGTTAAATGTCCCATCATTGTACGGAGATAGTCATCTGTTCAAGCATATGGAATCTTTTGGCTACTGGACTAAGTAGTTAATATAATGCCCAGTGTCCAGACATGGACACAACTGTTATGGAAGCAGAAGGGAAGAGGCTCATGTATTGAGCCCATTTGGACACTGATAAGTAAAGATTAGAATAGTCACTTTAAATAATGCAGAAAAAAAAATACTTACCTGCTATAAGAAAATAATTCTGTTAGAAAATGGAAAGTTGTATTATTTTCTGGAGCAATACTAATTTTTTCGCATAAGTAGAACTACAAGTTATTGAAAAAAGTACCCCGTGAATCTAGCATTAAATATGGGGTTTTTCTGTTGTCTGCTGCGTTTCAGAACAAAGAACAATGATTTTGTGTAAGACTGTTTCATATTTCGATTATTGTATGTATGTTTCCCATCTTAAATGATTTTCAAGTAGCTAATACTGAATATTTGCATATGAACTTTTGGAGTTCTTTAAAAACCTTGGAATTTCAGAATCTGGTTTTACATCTTTTTGTTTAGACCTGCTCTATTAATTACAATATAATCATAATAAAAGGGAATACTGCATCTTTAATGATGTTTTTGTGCCTATGTGGTTAAGCTTTAATGCTAGGGAAAAAAAAAAAAAGATTAAATTAGCCTTGTAACCTCTTTCTCTTCCAGACTGATGATGGAAAATAAAAGCTCTTAGCCACAGAATGTAACACTTAGAATTAATATTTAATTAGACCAGCAAATTGTACACCGTGGCTGAAAGCTTCCAAAGAGTTGTTAGTGCCACAGTTGACCTACAAGTTTAATAATAACTCACTTCTAGGAGCAAGTGCCAGTTCAGCATAGTGGAGCCACTGTAAGAAAGTCCTGTGAGATTAAAATCAGCAAACCAAATGGCAGGCGAGGATTCCTGGGATGGAGCCTTCTGGAAAGCTGGGAGCTGGAGTAGCTTTTCAGCCAGGATTCAGATGAGAACAGTGGGCAAAAAAAGCTGATCCCTCCTGTTCTGGGAGCTTCTGGTTGTAGGCCAAAATCCTAGAACAGATTTTTTTCTAAATGTTCTTACTGCAGCTATTAATTTATATCACAAATCAAGTAATGAATGACTTTATCTTCATCCCTTAATTAACTTTTAATACAAACATTATCACTGGATTCTCTGGTCATGAATTATACCTATGGAAGAATGGTACTTTTTTGGTATGATGTGTAATTTAGTATGCTTGTGTTGCAGAATGTTTCATATTATAGTAACTTACTGCAACATAAGAGGGTTCTTGTTATAGTACGATATGATAAGCAATTTATCCTAATATTATGAAATATGTAAATTAAATTAAAATATCTATACATTCTAAAATAGTTTATTTTGAAGTTTAAATAGCTTAATTGTGCCTATGATTTTATGAACAATTAAAACGTAAAGCCAGTAACTACCATTAGATATCCATCTGAGTCTTAATTCTGTGGAAAATTATTATAGTGAAATAGAGCACCATAAGTTCAAAAATGTGCAAACACACAGCAACAGACTGAAGAAGGAACATTCTGCATTATTTATTGGCTAGATCCTAAATAATTAAAGAAATGCCTACTCATTAGTTAAAAATTAAAGCAGGTGAGAACCTTGCCAGCAGAGGGAGCAGTCATGTCTTTCCTTAGGTTCCCATCATTTCCAGCCTACCCATCATTTCCACCCTACCTCTTCTTATTGCCCAGCCAGTTTCCCATCTGGACTTGGCTTTGCCAGCCTGCTCCTGATGACAGCCTATAATTTTATACTGAATAAATGATTAGTTTTTGAAATGATTTTATATTTCAGAATCTTGCCACTTGATTACCAACATCAGTTAGATGTTTCTTTCAATATTTGTGTGCTGTTAATTGAAATAATAGTGGAGGATCTTTTTTGGTCACCCGTGAATAAAATGCAATTCCATGTTTAAAGAATTAAAGTTGCAGCAGTAGGTCACCTTTCTGAACTGGTAAGCAAACTGCAGTGACATTTTTTCCAGGCAAAATGGCAACAAAAGGAACTCCTAAACCTTTTTCTTATAAGGAATAATTCCCAATGGAATGGAGTTCTAGGATTTTAGTTAAGCCAATTAGTCTCAAATACATTGATTTCAGCAGGTTTGTTATGACTCTTTTATAATATGACTCTCACTCCTTCAGTCCTCTTTTTCATCTGTATTTTATACTGCACTATGAGCAACTTGTAGCATTGACTACCTTGTGTTTAATTTTTTAAACAAATTTGTTCAAATCATCATTTCATTTTTGCAATAATTAAAGATAAATATTAGCCTACAGCTTTCCATATATATGCTTTTATCAGTGAGACAATCTTAGTATTAAGGACCACATAGTGTTCAGGGGAGATGCTGGTCTCATCTCAGCACAGATCTTGAACTGATTTCTTCCCAGCTCCTCGTCCTTCACTGGAGATGGGCTTGATCAGGCTTATTTCATCTGCCCACTGCAGCAGGAATCCCATAAAAGCCCCTGCACCCCAAAACCATTCATAGTCACAGACAACCTGTGCTTTCAGCTACTGAATGCTAAGGAAATAGAACAAAAACTCTGAACAGGGATTCAGCCCCAAAAGTGTCACCCTTTAATACCCAGTACATCTGTCACCTTTTTTAGCCAGATAATAACAGGATTTTCAACACCCAGCATTCTGAGCTTTGACTCCCTCATCATCTTCATGATACCACTGAATATTTTCCTGGTACCCCAAAGCTGTGGATGCAGCCTCTTAAACCAAGCCTTGAATAGACAGGGGTAGGCAGGGCTTCAACAGAAGACTGAGTTTGGGTCCCAGCTCACTGTTCACTGGCTTGTGACTTTGAATAACTCACATGACATCTTTGTATTTGTTGTATGACTTGTAAATGAGGAATGCGACACTTGCGTGTATTCTGTAAAGCACTTGGAGAATAAACAGATGGAAAGTTTGATTTAAACTACATAGTGTTTGACCTCACTTTTTTTTTTCTAGGCCTCAGCAGCAACTGCTATTGACTATCTTGTTTTGTCTGTATTGGAATTGGACCATCTCTCATTTCACTGAGTTGACCTTCAGGTCTTACCTCCAATGGCAAAAGAGATATATTTTTTATTTTGTAGGGTGCCAAGGCTTGCTGGCATTAGATGCTTTTACAGCTCAAGGAATAGGCAAGTCCAGGCCACTGATTTTCAGTGAAGATCCAAAGTTTTTTTTAGTGTGTAACAGTTAGTTTTTATTTCCTCACTAATTATTTTATCTGAAAATTTATCCAGAATTTTTAAATTGGGTACTCTGTCATCCACATTCCTCTGATATATTTGATAATAATGTTGTAAAGTCCTCGTAGTAGTGATGATGTTTTAGATGTAAGATAAGGAAACCATTGCTCTGTTTTTGTTTTTAAGAAACAAAAATACTAGTTCTAATTAGTTTCACAGTTGAAAGACTCTTGAATTTATGTAGACGATCAGGACAAACATCATTAAAAGCAACTTTAAGAGAACAACCAAAATCTGGAATTAATACATCGTGTAACATATTGGCCAACAGATGCTTTGTTACTCCCTTCCCATTTTTATGAGGAGATTGCATCTAATTACCTGCTCATGTCTTCACTATGTCCTTGCTTTGCTACTGTAACTTGTTTAAAATCATTTGAAGATACTATTCATGGCTTGGAATTGGCTAATGTAATACAGTGTGCATATAAACAGATCAACCAAAATCAGTGCTTCTATGATTTGGGCCTTATGAATGGGTATTTATACTCAGGTTCTATTTTAGTCAGTAAGGTTCTTAAAAGGTAAAAGAAGTTGCCTCATCAGTCAGAATTCCTAAATGTGGATTTTTTGTCACTGAAGGCTTTGTAGTTTATAGAAAATCCTTGATGTATATTGCTACAATATCTGTGTTCTAGCAAAGACATCACGCTTATATTCAGTTTTCTTGTGATATTGATACAGATTTCTACATAATGAAATTTTTAATGTACTGATGCTCATTTTATATTCCAGTGTTCTGAGGTTACATTCATTTTGGAGCCAAAATTCAGTATTCAGTTGGTAGATTTGGTGTGCACAAGCATTGAGAACAGTGCTGATCAGCTTGGACTGAGAATAAGTATTTTTTATACTTTATAATTTAAAGATTTTTATACTTTAAAGCCTTTGTTAATTACTGATATAACACTTTTTTTGGCAAAGTAGTTATTAATCTTTTGTTTGCAGGATTTGTGAATAAAGAAAAACTGAACAAACAGTATCTCACTATAAAACTAGTACAAGGGCCTAATACCTAACTTCTTTTATCAAAATAAAAGGTATAGATAATTCTGTGGTTTTCTGAGCAGTAATTATTAACAAGTGGTGATAAATATTTAAATCATATTTCTTTATATTAATAATTTATCTTTTCAATTTAAAATCTTTGGAGATTACGTAGGAATGACAAATTGTAAATATTTTTATGTTGTGGAGTCTTTATCACATTCTTGTGTGATAATCTGTCTGAAAACACCGAAAATTAGTTAATCTGTTGCATATCCAACCAGTGTTTCCTATTAGTTTAGTATGGCTGCTTGTGTTATAGTACTAAGCATACTTTATGACATAATGTAACAGAAACAAAAAAGGCACAACCAATTTTTGAGCCTTTTTTGAATCCTGATGTACCAAAATTTGCTTTAAGTTCATAAGGTTCATATTACTTTGCATGAACTTGCTTGCTTGCTGTTTATTATTGAGACATTCAAATGAATGTCAGGGCTACTGAACTCACCTGTTGGTAAAAACACCAAGTGATACCTACAAGTACAGTTTTACCCAGACTTTGAGGGGGAGCATCTGAATTAATCTTTAAATTCTGTGCCATGGAATGTAATGTACGCAACTCACCGTTTGAACTGGATTGTGTCCCAGTGCTAGCAGTTGCTTGTAAGTAGTTTTATAGGTCATGAAACTCACTTTATATAGTCAATATAGTAACTTAATTGTATGTTTTAAAAAAAAGTCAGGGATGGGATTAGATTGCCAAAATGTAAAGGTACAGAAGTCAAATATGGCCCTCTACCAAAATATAGGCCTAAATTCTCTTTGAAAAGAGACATAATCTTAAAATACCTTATTTTCAATTCAATATATGAATCAATATTAAGATTATGTTAATGTATTGCTCAGAATACAAATGCAAATATATGAAGCCTATGTGATTCAAGAGCTTAATGTATTTATAGAAGCACTAGTTCGGCCTCATTGTAGATCTTTAACATGAGTATCTTATTTTCCTTTTAAATTTTGAGTTTTTTTAATATGTATTATGTAGAAAAGTTGAAGCTGTTCTAAGAAAATCTTCCATTCTTTGACTTTTCTTTGCTTAATGCAGTGCAAGGACTAAGAATTTAAATATTTTTATTGAATAAATTTTGTGAGGCTTTTTATTTCTTTACAAACTGACAAAATAAAAATGGGAGGACACATCTCTGGGTGTTAGAAAAATTTTGACAGAAAATCAGAGGAGAACTAGAAATTAGGGCAGAGTAGAGCAGACAGATTTTTTTTTCTAATACAGAATCCAGATGAACCAGGATTGATTTGATTAATAGTAGTAATAATAAAATTGTGGTACATTAAGAACTCAGTCCAGTAGAAACTCATAGTATTAATTTCAGTATATGAGTTTAAGCATACAGGCTATACATATATTTGTGTTGGTAGAATATCGTGTTTTATACTCAGACACAGAAGATGGTACATTTTGAATGGCTTTATTTGTAAATAAGTATTTTTAAACACACACAAATAATTACTCAACTCCGTGTAGACTCTGCAACTAAATTAGTAGGACAAAGCAATCTTTTTCCGTAATTACTCTTCCCAAAAGCTGGTTAAACACACATATATAGTTCCCATTTACGTATTCAGCTAGATACATGGATTTTCTTGAGACGTTGTTTTGAAAGCACACTTTGATTGAGCCCAACTATTGCAAGTTTACACTTAAAAGAAACTGTCTGTCTAAAACAGTGAGTACAAAATAAGATATAGAATGAATGCCTAGCCCAGCCTGCACAACAGGATTGCTACCATGTTGTTAGAATAATTACATTTTGGCTGAACTGACTAATTTAGAAAAACTGCAGTACATCTAGCAAGAATGAAAACTTTCCAGGACTAGGTTGTTGGGTTTTTTTTTTTTAGTTTTTAGTGTGATTTAAAACAATACCTCTTCTAGCTGCCAGCAAACTCTTTCCCTGAATCTCCCCGTTCCTGGCTTCCCTCCTAACCATGTCCTGGCTCACCTCCAGAGCTGCCAAGTTTATGCCAGAAGCAGGAGGTAAATTTGTATGGGGCTGGAGGAAGATCTGGAGCTCTGTTAAATTTTCAAGCCCAGATGGGGCAACATGATTTGTGTGTTTATGTCAGTATGCCATACATCACAACTATCTGTGTGCTGACGTCAGCTTTGATTGGACATTAATGTGCTGAACACTGCAAACTAGAAAATACATGATAGATACAGATCTATGGCAACAATGCCACATAAGCAAATGTCTGTTTGGTGTGGCAATTCACTGTGCAGAATATTTCCCAAGATACACTGCTATAAGCCAGGAGAATATTTTGACACTCTTTAAGAACAAAAATCAATATGGGCAAAGAGGCAACAATTGAAGAAGGCAAACCTATTCAGAAGAAGAGCTGAAACCAACATATTGAAGTATGTTTCATCAGGCAAAAATTGAATAGCTATCCCTCACTTTAACCTTTCCAGAATTAAGACTAAATAGGAAAGGTGTTATTCTTATGATTTGCAGGACTGTTAATGATGAGGATATCTTACTGATGGTTGAGCATCTTTCTAGCCACAGTTTTTGTAACCCATTGTTATCAAAACCAGCAAGCAAAAACATTAATGGACAGAAACATTGTTAGCTTCCAGAAATCACCAGGGTTTGTTTATTTATATAACAATTTTGTGTTTCTTGCTTATACTAAAACATCCAGCAGCCTGCTGAAGAGCTGGTAAAATACAGTAATTTCTGGTCTCTGGATTTATAGATGTCACTAGCTACTTCAGATTTATGTTTATGCCACCTTTATGTGATTGGTCCTGTAGAATAATGTGACCAAAAGTTTCTATTAAAATATAGTATGCTGTCTCTCTCTTCCTAGAAGAGGAAATAATTTCCAAGTCAGCTTTCATATTTCAGGGTTGAATACGGTAACGAAGTTTGGGGATTACTGTGTAGGCAGTGTTCTGCTTCAGATCTCTTATGTTATTCTTTAGAAGGACAATCCTGTAGGATAACACTATTGTATCATTATTCATCATTAGACTTTGTGGGTAAAAATTGACCCTGATTCCATGGGGATAGAAGATTTTGGCCTGTGCACAAGTAGCAGTTTTGAAAAGACACCAGTCACCATGATTTAATGCCATCTGGCCCATGAGGTGGGGAAGGGAGGGGATATAAAGGTGCCAGGGGATCAGTGGTTTTAGGCCTTGTAACCCGAGCAGATTGGGCTACGCAGGACAGGCCACAAGTTACTTTATATAGTAGTCAAAAACCAGGGTTCAGATTATTCTTGATGGGAGTAGGAAATGTTCACCTTTCACATCTGCTTTGTAGGCTTCTCTGTGGCTAGGAAATATGCTGTTATTGAAATGTGGGTTCGTGGAAGCGATGTGGGTATTGGTAACCATTGTAATAAATCCGTAAGTCAGTTCAATGCATAGACTTTTCTAATGTGTCTAGGGATGTTTCCCTTTTCTCTGCTCCTAATTACTTTATAAATTGTTTTTATCAAATCATTTACCGGTATTCAGATTGGCCTTTAAGAGTAATCATCGGTCATATAGTTTATGAAAGAAGTGCAGGATGCACAAGATGCTTTAAAATTAATAAAAAATACAAAACTATAATTCAGAACTACAGAGTATGGGTATTTTGAGGTGATTGATCTTGATACCCCAGAAGGTATGATGGGTATAGCACCTACAGCCATCAAGAGCAAGAGTATACCAGCTGTCTAGGTGGCTTTAAGATAATAATTGCTTCTTAAAGAAATATTTTGCTTTTTAGCACAGATTTGTCTCCTTTTTTTTCCTGCTCATTAAATACTAACATCATCAAAGCATTTCAGCACATTCTATCATGACTTACCTGTGAAGATTTCTGTTGTGACATTTGAATGTTGCTTTCAGCTATAAAAAATAAGAAGACTGCAGAAAACAGCTTATTTAAGGCATATGACAGTGTGATGTTGCACAAGACATAAGGCATCACTTATAAATCACAAATATATTGAGAAATGGTTATGCAGCTTGAAGCTTCATATATTCATATGTTCATATTCATATGTTGTGTAGGGAGGAACTTCTAAAAAGAAAAATACTGAAGAAAATGCTTTAGTTTCCCATGTTGTTTGACTGATGACCAACATGAATAATTGTGTGGGTTATGCTTGCTCAGAATATTAGAGGTGTTATGTGTATTTAAAAAAAAGGTTTTCAGAACACAAACAAAAGCTGAGCATCTGACTCACAGTAGAAGTCAATGAAAAGTGCTTAGCTGCCACACAGCTTGTAAATCTCTCTGATGTGAGTAAATACTTATGTTATAAAGATTTAGGAAAATATTAATTTAGTGCTGAGTTAGCCCTTTTATGGTTTCTGCTTGTCAAATGTATGTTTTCTTTACATAGAAATTTCAGGTCTTTTTTTAAAGAAAAAAAGCCCTCTGATGTCATTTCTAAGTATTGATGACCTATTTTTTCCCCACAGTTTGTCATTGAGAAGACCAGGGCTTACTCTATGAACAATAATTACCTTTTTCATCACATAGAATGTGTATTTTGTTTCCATGTCTTACAGAATAAAGCAATTATGGAACGTGTAACAAACTTGTCAGATATGGTAGTCGGTCTTGAATCATTTATTGGCTCTGAGAGAGAAACCAATCCATTATACAAGGATTACCACGGTAAGTTCCATCTTTAGCAATGCAAAAAGTCTGCCCTAAGTGTTTCTAGGGCACTTAGCAACTTACCCTCCAATTGGGTATCCGCTATAAAATAGCGTTTGATTTCATTTTAGGAAATACCTCTTAAATGTTTCTCCTTGCTAACCAGTCTTGAGTTAGGAAAATTTTCAGTAAAGTGCATTAAGGCTGCAAAGGAAACATGGCAACTCCTTGCATGTTGTCAAGCCGTATTAGGGAGTCATGGCTCAATCAGATGTACATCTCAACAGGCAGGCTTTGGGGAATTCACATGCAGAGGAGGCTTGGCAATCATCTGACCAGCGAGCTGAACTTGTCATGAAATCAATACTTTTGATCTGCCAAGTTTTAAATAGAGAACACGGAAAAACATATATTATATTAAGGTGAATAAACTGCTAAATGATGTGCTATATAAACTTTCTCTAAAAATAATGTTCTATTTTTCAGCTTTAAGTTTCAGCACTTACATTTTTAGGGCAATGAATGTGGATGTGTGTGGCATGTAAGATATGAAACTAATTTTGGGGAAAAGTCATGTAGCCTTTAAAGTGATTTATCTTCAAAATGTGTAATGGTGTTTAATCTTGCATTTTGTTTCCCAAAGATTTTGTTAGCTATTGCAGCAGAACTTTTTAAATTTTTAAATTGGAAGTTATGCATAGCCAAAGCAGTGCGTAACAGTTTTAGCTAATCTGGAGCAGTGCTCTGATTGTGCATAAATTATAGCTGTTATTATTGTGATACTACCGTAGTTCCTTGGAAACCGTTAGTTGAAAGTAAACTGCTTGTCTGAAACCTGCTGTAACCATCTGAGAATGTGACAGTGTTTTCTATAGGAGAATATATAGAAAAAGAAGCAAAGGTGGTGTTGAGACACCACTGTGTATATGCAGGCTGTAATTAATAAATCCTAGAAAAATCATTTTGACTGTAAAAACAGTGTGTGTTTCAATATCTAAAATAAAGGTGAATGAAAAAGAAACCATGAACAAAAGCTAGAATAATTTGCCTAATTATTTTTTCCAACTGTATAATTGTATTGTGGCATTTATTTATGCTAGCATAATTCTGTCAATTTGATATTCCTTTTCTCAGTACTGAAGAGATCCTTTAAGACAATATGTATTTTAGCAGTTGTTTCCTGATTTCCTGTAAAAATATTTGTTAATAATTTTTGGCACGACTTAATAAAAATTATATTTCAATAAACAAAGCTTTTGAAGTTTAACATTCTAAAAAAAAGGGTGATTTTAGCTGTTTTATCATCGTGGATTTTTTTAGCTTAATTATATATAATGATTTATTTACTGCAGATAATGGATGATGTTTGCATTACTCATAACTTTGATTAAATTATTGCATTATTTAATGAATCCTGCATTAATAATTTTATTAAGCTGTCTGCAAATTTAAATGGTGGAAAAGTCATTAAAATAGCAAAAGAACGGCACAGATGATCCTTAAACAAAATTTTTAGAATACTGTATATAAGCAACCTTCTTTTATAGCTGCTGTTTATATATATAATAATTCTATTTTGAACTCAAAAGCCAAGGAAATAATTCTTATATGGCACTGAACTGGAGGAAGGGATAGAAGGTTTCAAAGTGTAAAAATATTTTTGTAATATGGTTGAGAATTTTTGTGAGTAGTACCCGTAAAAATTATGCTTTTAATAGTATTTCAATTCTAGGAAACTTTCTTCCCTTATTGTTCCTTTTAAAAAAATAATAAAACCTTGAAAAAATACTTGCCTTATTTTAAATTAGGTTGTTAGTGTTTGGGGGTTTTCTCACAGCTGCCGCTTTCAAGTAAGATGTCTTTTCTAAATGTTCAGTATTTCCGTTTAGACGCTGGCTTTATGAACAGCAAATATAGGCCAGTAACTGAGAAGCCCTGTAGAATCTTCCTGGTTTTCAGATGTAGAAAATCACCCTTAGGTTGTTCAGAAACTATATTAGGCTGCACAAAAACCATCCAGCGTCCTTGTCAGAAAAAATCAGCTTGATTTGCAGCTGACAGAATGCAGAGCTTACAGTGCACCTAGTACTGTGAAAAACATCTGAGCAGCTATCTGAGCCTCCTGCATGCAGAAAATGTATTTCTCCTACGATGGCATAGAGGTTAAAATTTATTGAAAAGCATAATTTAAATGGGTATTTTACAGAAAATTTTTAGAAGTCATTTTCAGGGCGCAAACCCAAGTGCTTCTCATTAGAGCTTCAGTGGTTATCAGTAACCCGTAAGCCTTGTTTTGCTGGCTGCTTACTGGTGCATTTAATAAAATAAAGATCACTCAGTGGTGCCGTGGGCAGCATGCAAGGTGATAGCCATATTTGCTTACTGTAAATACAAGAGAAAATCACACACAAACCGGCTGTAGTTTTGACAAGTATTAAGATCCCTCTTTACATCTGTACTTCTGTACCAAAGTGCAATTAGTTTTCCTCGCACAAGGATTTGTGTTTATCTTATTCTGCCTGATTACTTGAGTATAATCGCACCGTTTGCTTCATTGCTCCTGGTAGTAAGCTCCAGTTTAAAAAGGGGAGGATGAGTGTGTGTAAATATACAGAATTCTGCTGTAAGAGTCTTAATTTATGCATCTGGATGACAGCGTTTTCCTAATTCTTTCCCCTCCTTTACTCTTTCTTTCCACAAGGTTTGGTTCATGTACATCAGATTCCTCGACTTAATAGCTTGATCTGTGATGTGTCAGACACGAAGGACCTTGCTTTTAGATTAAAAAGGAAGCTGTTCACCATTGAGGTAAGAGAAACAGTTTTGTTTCACTATTTAGAACCCAAAAGGTGGACCTAATCCCATCTCTTATGTTTCATTTGTGAAATACATAAAATATGCATCAGATGTTGTAAATTCATTTCTGAAAGTCTGGTTTTGCTGTTCAGAATGGTTTTATAAAATATTGTAATATGCCTTCTAATTAAAAATGGCTCGTTTGCTGCACTAAATCAGTCCGTTATAAATAGTTTATTTTGGTTTAAAATGTACATAGAAAGTAGGCCACAACCTTCAATAGCAAAGCGTGACATGTTTCTAAGGATGTCAGGAGCATATTTAATTAAATGTTAATGACTTGCTCTTACTTGTGTTAGTGGGTGGGAAAGTAGCTACATGTTATTACCCCAGTAGAGGGGTTTTAATGCATAATGCTGCCTAAAATTGTGTGTGGTATGAGGGATAAGTGTCCTTATCAGTATTCAGAAACCATTTTCTTTGCATTACTGAAATCACCTTTCGCTCTTTTATGTCATTTTAAACACAGTATCATTTACACTAATGTCCTTAAGTAAATTTCCTACTAAATTTAAACTTTTTTCTGTGACCTTTATGCAGACAGTCCTGATAGAAGGCAGTAATACAAAAGATGTATTTCATTTTAATCTTGCTAAAGAGCAAATGAACATAGCACTATTAAGCAATTAGAGCTGATGTATTTATTAACCAAGTAATGCTTAGAGAGGGAAGATGGCTTTCAGGGTGATGTGATAGTCACCGGTACAGTCTGGGCAAATTTTTTTTAACAAAGACATAAAACAGCCAAGCATCCCTGACAGACCATTTTGTTTAATCTCTTTTCAAATGAAAAGCTCTTAAGCAGGCCACTTGTCTTAACTGCTTGAAACCATAAAAAGAGAGAATTGCCACCAATAAATTAGCATATTTTTTACTCCATCATCAAATGATGGTCAATGTGGCTTGGCACTGCTTTGGTGTTTGGGACTTCACCCTTAAGTGACCACTTTGGCCCTTATTTGACCCTCTGCCCTTTTTAGCTGGCCACTTGATAAGGTAACTTAAGGGTTCTCTCTCTTCAGTGCCCCCTCCCCTTCACAATTGCAAGTAGCCCTAGCCTATAAATCATTGAAAGGGCCCTATCAAGTGACAAATTAAGGTGCCCTCCTCCTAATTAATGGTCATCAATGTCTTTAATTATCTAATCCTATTGAGAGTAGTTAATAGTTAATCAGGCAGCCAGTTCTTCATGCAGGTCATCTCTGCATGAGTGCTAGAAGTTTCCCAACTAGAGGTATCCTCTTCAGAAGCCACTTAAAGGAAATACGTGAAGAAGGGCTTTTGTCCCAAAGACATTCCTTTATAATGTTTCTCACTTTCCAGAGAATGTGGTTAATGAAACCAAGCATTGTAAGGTATTAAACCATTTTAACAACTGCTTTTGAGCAGTACCTTAAAGACAGAAACCTTAATACTCTGTGGTTAGTTTAGAAATACAAATGTTCTTATTGTTTTCAGAAGTGCAGAGAAGCATTCACCCCTGTTTTACAGCATAGTAAATTCTCATTTCCTATAGCTATGAATTAGAATATTTGGGGATTTTCCTCACCATGAATCCTGACTCAGAATATAATTTTTTCGGGTTTCTAATTTGTAATGTAATCAGGAAAAAAAAAGAAAAACAAAAAAACAAAGAACTTCTCATGAGGCTCTGTAAAAAGAAGTAGCCATGGGGCAGAAGCGTTGGAAAGAGGGGTAAGTGGAACTCTTGAAACAACCTGTTGCCCCAGACACGTGTAGATGACCCACTTGTATCTTTTCTCCCTTCATTGCTGAGCTGCTGCCCCTTTTGAATAACTTGAGGCTTGTTTGACATATGCTTTTTATGAGTGGAATTGACACAAACTAGCCCTTTTTGAACACGTTAGATGACTGTCCTACTGTGATCTTCCTGTACACATTTCGCTAATCTATACTACATATGTTTTTCTTGCTCATACTGTAAGGAGAGGAAGACTACAGCTAGGCTGACTAGAATAGCGAGGCCAATAAGAATATGAGAGCAAGGGAAAACTGAATTAAGATGGGATGTGAACACAGTCTTCTAAAACTGTGATGACTCAGTAGTCAGGTTGGTTCTGGTGGTAAAAACATAAAGCAGCAAAACAGTGTGCGTTACAAGCAACAGTGTGCTTCATACAAATACACCTCAGTTCATTACTTCTTTAGTATTCAATTTAAATATGAAATTAAACTCTATTTTGAGTACATTACAGGTTTTTTGGGGAGGCTTCTGCTTAGTTATGTGCACGAATTTAGGTTTAGAAGAATTACCTGTACTTGAAATGCCACTTTCAAATCAAATTACATAAGCAAAGTTAGAAATACATAACTTATGGCAAAATTTCTCCAGAAAGGGTTTTCGTTGCTAGACGATTCTTTTTTTACAGTTTAAAATAAGACCATGGGACATGGATTTTCTCATCTCTGGATTGCTCACCAGTTGAGTAACTCTTTGTGGTTTGACTTTCACCAGTAAGAAACCTTAAATGTCAAATTGATTTTATTAGACTGCAGTTTTGTGGGAGGGACTCCACCTCTTTGTAGTCTGCAGAATCATTTAACTGTTTCAGTTTATCTTGTATCTTCTTCATCAAAATAGTATTGGAATGTATTCTAAAGGGATTTTTTTATAATTCAGGATGAAAATGGTTTAATAAATACTTATGAGTGTTCATTTTCCATTTGTAAATCATGAAGTAGACTTTTTCCAGTAAAACTTAAGTGTTTATGGTAAAAGGTGCAGTACCTATATCAAGCTTTCCCAAATCTTCATGCATTAGTTACTAGCAATATATTATTATATGCATTATTATCTTTCTTATGTGCATACCACTTTAAAGGACACAATTTTGAAGTTAGCCTGTCTAATCCTATTTCTTCCCACTTTGGAATCTTAATTAGAAGGAGATAAAAACCATCATTTGACTAAATTATTGTCTTGAATCTGTAGCAAAAGGTATAATCCGCAATTGGGCCAATTAGTGTACCCCATAGTTAGCTATGCTGAAGCAGGAAAGTTGATTAGATCTGACACCAGCCTAGTTCCCACTGTTGTTTTGCCAGGTATGATGGTCAGACTTCAAAGGGCTTGAGGCATCAGCAGGGCAAGGTTTGGAGGCCAGCTTAGGTCCGGTCGTTAATCTCTCTGCTAAAACCACAGCAGCCCTCGCACAAAACAAGCTTACACGACACAATCATGCGGTATTAAAGTTTGGGTTGAGTCATGCCAATTTGCCTTTGATTTTCTGATGATTGACTAAAAGATGGCTACATGACTAGACACATACTGAAAGTTTACTGATTAGGTAAGTTCCCCAAATATTTGAAATATTTTTTGATTTCTCAGTTAAATGATATGACAACCTGTTCGTCTTAATGAAACTTTTCAGCAGAATTGTTCTTAAAGTACTTTTTTCTTTGTTTGTAACTCTGAGTGTAACTTTTGTCAACTTTTGATAATTTTTTAGGAACGTTATGTACCAAGTTTTATTCAATAGAACTTTATCTGCATTGTCCCAAAGGCTCCTATATCAAGACTAAAGAAATCAGTGCCTAAATTAGACTTCTTAACCTTTAAGGAAATGTTTAAGGAAGCATTGTCTTTATTATTTAGGCACTTTTACAATTACTCGCAAAAAGGGAATTTCCTCTTAATTATTTTCCACCTCACTGTTGAGTAAAGCGCTGCTCCACAGCTGCGATTACATAACTGTTCCTTTCTTTTGCAGTCTGATTTGTTGAAATATTGCAGTAACAGTGACATGTTTCCATTCTGAGAAAAGCCTAAGGCTGCTTTAGTATTATTCCAAATGATTGAAATTGCCATCTTGCTGACTTTCCCTTGGGCAGCTTAGGGCCTGTTTACTTTTGTATTTGTTTCACATGTTCCCTCTGAGTTTGGCTGGCAGGACATCATTACCTGGTTTGACAAGACAGTTGGAGAAGATTCATATTTGATTAACTCCCATTGTTACTGTCTGGTCAACATAAATCTCTCAAATTATGTATTTAAAGCTTCTGATAAATTCAGATAAATGTTTGCAAATAGGAAAGTTTGTGAGGTTTTTATTTTAATTTCCGAAGTTTGCTATACCGCTGATTTTTTGAGTCTTCAGGTAATATTCAGTTGTTAATAGTTTAGAGAGTAATCTTTTTCCTACTATACATTAGTTTGTCTAATAAATATTTGTGAAATTTTTTTTGATCAATCCACAAGTAAGAGCTAGCTAATATGATTTTATTTTCAGTGGCTATACAACACCTGTCCAAACCAGATTAAAATCTTTAAAAGCCAACTCAGTTTGAAACCAAGTGTTATATACATCATATACCATATAAAGAATTGCCACACAGCAAAAGTAACTAAGTTTTCAGAGCTTAATGTATGTGTTTAGGAATTTTTTTTCTGAGAGATGCTTCCTAACAGCAAGAGAAGAAAGACAGGATTAGAGGAGTCCTGTGAGAGGAAAGATGCTGCTTTCTCAGTGGTGGGCAGATACAATATGGTACTATGGAGCACTCTGTAGTGCATTTTTTCTAGTGGTAATAGCCAAAGTAAAATGTTATGTCTTTGGAAGAAAATATAATCACAAAACCAGCAATTGGGTCTGTATAGAATTAAAAATAAATGTATGATCATAAAGGCATTAAAATAATGACCTTTCTCCACCTATCAATAAAGCACTATAAGAAAATAAATTATTGCTAATAAAATATTATTTAATAGCAACTCCAGATATTCATATGTATGTCATGTGTCCATCACTGGTATTTGGAAGAAGACTTTAAATTATTGTCTTTTAAGACGGTGAATTTTGCAATTAAAAACAGGAAATAGGTCTTAGGTAGCTTCCATCTGAAATCTCTGTTTTTCTACTTTTCCCATTCTATCCCTTTTCATTGCTTATTTTATACAGACTATACTGTGATAAACTTGTTATTTGCAAAGGAGAAGTGCAATTAGCCACAGCTGTGGATTCTTTACCAAAGCAGGTTGGTAAGACCAAGCCAGAACTGATGTCTACAGTGCTTTAGTGTGGTATTAGCATAGCAGAAGTTTGGTCATAAGTGAATCAGGAGATGGTGATGTCACTGAGGGCTAGAACTGTGCTCATGGAAACATTTTGTAATTCTTCATTAAGCACATCAAGTATGGTTTAGGGTTATTTATGAACCATTTCTTCTGGAAGAATGTATCAACACTGTCAACAGTACATATGGGATCAGCATATGTTTAAAATATACACACATGCTACAACAGCCTCTGTAGCATGAGAATTAGAAAGTATCACTTCCTATAGGCTTCTTCCAAGAAATTTGAAGCAGCCTTCATTGATGACTCACCCTAGGCCTGATTCTATTTCACTGGTGTTTGTAAATTTTTATAATTTTGAAATATCAAATACATTTTAATTAATGAACTATTTTAGGTAATGTTTTAACAAAAATAATCTGTGAACCTTAAAGCTGAAAAAAGGCAAAGCATTGGTTTATTAGAAATTTAAGTAAGGGGATAGTTCTATAACAGTCAGTCAGTAAAATATGGAAGTGGATTCTTGTTTGTTGAAATGAAGTTCACACAATGAAACAGCAAAGCTAATACATACAACATGATACGTGTTGTAATAGTGGGAGCTTAGTAAATATGCCTTGGTATGTAGATAGAAGCAACTCTGTATTTTAAGTTGGTGCACTGGTGACATTATAAGATTTGGCCCCATGTTAGGACTTTACAACCTCAGAATGGAACTTGCTTTTACCAAGCCAGAGGGTAACACGGTTGTGACTGCCTGACTGCCCCGTGCCCAGAACACGGATGAAACTTTACAAGTATTCCTCATTTACAGGTGAGACAGAACTTTTCCAAAGTGTTGCAGAAAGTGAATTTCTTTAATTTTCTAATGTACTAAAATCTTTGAAGCCTCTGGTTCCCATGTGTTTGAGAACACAAGTACCCTTGGGACTTACATGTTCCTCAGCCTGCCTTGAGCAGCCAGCATAACACCTGGCAAATTCGAGTACTGGATGTTCCACTTCAACTCAGGGATTTGATGTATTGAAAACTACACATTCTAACAGAGGGAGGTAGAACATTCTAGTAAGATTCAGCCTGAAGTTACACCAGACAAACCACTGTTTCATTGATTTTTGCGGTCCATTTTCACTATGGTATTAATAAAGAGATTACCACTGGCTTATTTAAATGTAGATCAAAAGAAACTAATTATAACACCATAACATTTCCTTAGTCTAAAATTAACAATACTGAAAAAAATATTCTCTTGCAAAACCAATTCTGTCACAATTCCAAGCTCCATTCTGCATTATTTCATCTAGTAGCCAGTTCAGGTTCTCTTTACCTGGTATGGTGTACTTCACTGAATTGTTTTGTCAGATGCTGTCAAGCCAACCTACCATTGTTAAAGAAAATCAAACTGAATCATTTTGGCATGAGCCTTCCAGGAATAAGGCACAGAATATGAAGGGTTTGATGAAATCAAGGATTTGATTTCAATATTGTAAAAGACTGCCTGTCAAAAATGTTTTACATTCTTTCAAACATTTTTGAATAAATAAACGTGTTTAAAATTGTGACAGTAGAATTTAGATAAAGTTTTGGGAGATTAGTTTTAAATTATAATAACTTGAAGTAAAACAATACTTGAAGTACTCCTATTTAAAAAGAAAAAACCTTCTGAGCGGTAATGGTATATAGAACTGAAATCGATAATATGGAATTTCAGAACACTTATATCTTGTGAAGATGTGGAAAAATTTAATTTGAAAATGTCACCTTCTTATTGTGTAATACTCAATAGTGTAAATTATTCCAATATTCTGAAGGTTAATACAAGGAAGAGAGCATTAACTTTTAGATTGCATATGAAGATTTGTAATATCTTGACATTTATTTCCTCATTAATTTTGGTTTATGGGTTGTTTGACATTATACAAGTATAACATGAGAGCTCCATTCAAGTTTCCAAAACTTTAAAGCTTATGTTATGATATAGTGCATCTGCAGTTCTTTGTCAGTAAACAGAACTCAGAAATGTTTTTATTTAAACAAATAATTATGTTTAGAAATATTTATATGTGTTGTCGCAATGAAAGAACATGCAACAAAGCCATTAATGCAATTAAAGGTCACTTGTACATATTGTAATGGACTGCTCATTCACAGGATCTGTGTTAAGGGTCATTGCTGCAGATGAAATGGATTGGCCTTATTCAGTCTGTAAATAAATGGGTCAACTTGCCTCGTATTTGCCAGACAAATAATGTAGTTGACATATTCCCACTTCTTAGTATTAGAAAACAGGTAGGGTAAATAAAAATATTCATAAAGAATAAAAAAAAAAAGTTTATCTACAAGGAATATGTTTTTCACTAAAGTAGCAGTGCTTTTTAGACAGAGGTCTGTGGGTATCAGTTAGTGAGATATTGATGGTGAGTGTTTAAGAAGGAAAAAGAGTTAAGCACCATATTCATAGCAGTTCTCAGCAGGAACTGAGTGCCACCTCCATTAAATGCTCTTTAAAATGCCACCAAGTTTTAATAAAAATATGATATTTTATAGTTGTATAATGTTCTCACTTTCCAAAGAGTAATGAGCTGAGTCATACTGTTACACAGTAAAACAGATCTCTGTGAATTTTATATATCTCTGTATATGCAGGAAAATAAGAATTAAACTTTACAGGAAATCACATTTTCTCAACTGTAGGTTCACATCATACCTGAAGGAGTTCAGGGCTGAAAAAAATGAGAATAGAATGACTTTACACCTCTACTTGGAATATGGGCAACCGTGTGGGTTTTCTTGCCTCAATATTGTTTGTTATGGTTTTGGTTATTGATCTTTGGGTAGAAAGTTGTTCAAAGTACTCTGCAAACTTGGAAACTGTAAGATAGCCTCATCAAAAACTTAGAAAGGGTTACAGTGTCATTTTGAAGGAAAACAGAGCAACATTGCCAAACATTTGCTGTGACTGGTAACATGCTTAATCAAACAAATTCCAAAATATTTAATTGTAAGTTTTCAAATTCAAGGTTACGGGTTAACACTTCCAATCATATAAAAATACTAGTGATTCTGGTTGAACATTAATATGTAAGGAACTACAAATTTATGGTTTCTTTAAATTTTTTCAACTCTACAAAACCTGTTCCATACCATTTTGCTGACCTACTTATTTTACTAATTCACAAAGAATATTACTCTTTACTGAACTGTTAACATACGGGAAAATTTTTATTATTATTTTTGTTGAGGGAAAACTAGTCTTGTTATTATATGCATAGACTGCAAAGTACTGTAGGGAAAGAACAGAAGTTCTGCTGTCGGGCGGATACTACTTTCTGCTTTGGCCAAATTATGGGGTATTATTTGTGACTGAATTCTAGAGTAAATTCTTTTTATATTCCTGGCCAAGAGAAGTGTGCAAAAAGTAGACTATTATAAGCAAAATGGCTGAGGACTACAGTGCCTAAGGCATAAATAAACTTAGATTATTTTTTTTTTTGGTCATGCCATCTTTATTGTTCTCTTTCTCATACTTGTTCTAGGTGCGTGGTTTTGATTTTTTATTAAATATGCTTTTTTGGTTGTATTACCTGTGGTTTTCAAAGGATTCTGTTATCATGCGTAATGTAATTTAAAATTTCTCAGTGTGTGTGAAAACCAGCAGCTTTTGAAATATCGAGCTTTTGAAATATCCAAGAAGAGAAGTATTATTTATTGCATTTAAAGGGGATGTTTCTGGACAGCTTAATATTAACGCCCTTCAGAATAAAGCTTGAATCCGAATGCCATTACCAAGTAACACCTCAGCTTCCTCTTTCCCCATTCCTTCTTTCTGAAGAAAGTGAGCAATAATTATAAACTGTACAGTAACTAAACTTTGTACTAGTATACATAAATACATAAATAAATAAAGTGAATTTGAGTGCCAACTTATACCAGTCATAGGCTGCTTGGCTTCCAGAAAACAGCTAGTAGCACTCTCTGAGAAGGATTCACTTTAAATGCTTCCTTTCAGGTCTTTAAAGTTTGAGAAACCTGTGAGTTTTAGCTTATGAAAATACTGTCATGGGCTCTTCGCCATCTTTTGTTCTGCTTTAAATCTGTTATAGCAAAATAACTGAAGAGTTTTCATTCTGACATTCATAACATTTGTATGTTTACAAAGTTGTTACTAAATGGTCTTAGCTTTTTCTCATATAAAACCACTAATCCTTGGGCATTGTGTCTGCTTGAGTCATGTTTAAAAGCAAAAGCAGAAAACAAAAATAAGTAAGAATTTATCACTTTTAAGTGGGAGGATGTGAGTATTGCTGCACAAGACAACTCAGTTTCGCCTTGCATCCAAAACAGTGCTTGCTATTCTTAAAATGACCTGATTGACTGATATTTAAAGTTTTAAGATCATTAGTAATCCTTGCTAAGGAGCTGTACGTTCACTTGTTCTGGAAAAGGAAGGCTTTGTGTGACTTGCATATGAACATTTGAGGCGGATGACTTGGCCATGGTAGCTGAGTCTTGAGGGGACTTCTGAAGTCTCTGTGATATAGCCAGAATATCTGCTGAGGGCTTGAATAGAACTTTAATGGTGTATTTGTAAGCAAAACATTTCATGTGTTTGGGTAACAGCTATACAGTGACCTGCCTTGCTATTGGGTTGACTCCAGACTCTCCAGCCAGTTGGCAGATAGGCTTGGGGTCTGTGAGCGGCAGAAAAGCTTTGACAATGCATTCCACTGTTCTCAGGCAAGGATTACAGTGTTCCAGTATAGTTTTTGGACATGTAGCCTTACTTGGTTTTATTTGTGAGCCAACACACAATTAGATGAACAAGAGGAAGAGTTATGCTTATGTACTGAGTGTCACTGGTATTTCTTGCTTTTAAGGGCTTCTACGTGCAACCTGAAGTTTGTATGGTTACCTACATATTGGCAGAAAGTGTACCAGAATGTGATGACTTAATAAAATATTCGCCACTTTTTATTTCTAATCTCATATATTGAGGTAGAGTGGAAAAGAGTAAACTAAGGAAGACTTTGTTTTCCCTTTTGGCTTAAAGCCCTAGGAGTCCTGAATTGGAAGTGCTCAGTTGCAGATTGAGAGTAGGAACTAAGCGGAGTATGGTGAAACTACATTCTCAGGTCTGCCCAAGGAAAGTCTGCTCATAGAGCCACAGCTTATACCCATCTCGATATGTGTGATATGTGGAATAAAAACACATCCGTCAGCACTTTATTTTGTGGTGTTAACCATTGGTTGTATCTCTTCTCTCATTGAGTTATTAGGGATTTTGTAATGTGTTGCTTAATCAATAAACACTGTAGTCTCTTCAATCTCTTATTTCTCAGGTGTGCAATCTAAAGCCCCAGAGGCAACCCCATATACTTCTTAATCAGTTCTTCTCACCTTTAAGGCTTTTTAATTCTGTGTGGATTACAGGTTTACTATGCTGCGTCAAATGCCCTTTGATAAACATTTTGCTACCAGAGAGCAGTGTGACAGAAGTCATATGAGGTTTTGCTGATAGAATATATAGGGGAAAAAGGTTCTCCTTCTAGGATGAGTGTTTATTAAGAAGTATGAAACAGTATGTAATTTGTAATTCTTGTTGCTGTTAAAGAATTAATAAGATGGAAATCTAATAGTTGTATTTAGATCTGGTCCTCAATAGTTGCATAGCCATGGGCTGTTTGTGCTTGGTCTACATCATCTAGACTAAAAATAGCCTTCCTGTCATTTTATTGGCAGAGTTTTAGCTACTCCTTTAATTCTGTTTAAAAATGGATAGAGAGAAAGACAGCATAAATATTGAATGTGTGCAGATATTCCAGTAAGTAACTAAAAGGACATTCCTGATACTTAGAAGAGCTGTATAGTTAAATGGAATTCACTTTTTGCTTGCATAAAGAGTCATCTTGTAAATTATGATCATCTTTAAATATGTTAGGTTAATTTTTATTTTTGTATTTATATCATTAAAGTAGCTCCTTTTAATCTCTAAGCATTAGCACGTATTCGCTCTATTTTATTAATGTCTGCTTAAGTTTTGTTCTTTTTAGGTTTCCTTTACACTTAGATAAGAAATTACCAAGGGGGTATTTCATTTCTCATTAGTTAAATTAAAAAACGCATTATTTCTAATTTTTCTTTTAATAAATTAAGTTTTTGCAAAGTAAGAAGACAAATCACTACTGCCTGCTAAAATCATACACAATAGTCTGAAAATTTCTAGTTTATTATGTTTGGGGTTTTGGAAACCTGTGGAAAAGGCAAAGGAAGAACTGTCTTGCTCTTGCTCTGTTTGTCCTAAGAAGGCATAGGCTGCTTTAGGAACTTTAGGACCACAGTTACAGTATGGAAAAGATATAGTTTTGAGTTGGACTTGAGTCTGCTTTGTCTTTTTCCTGATCTGAGAAGGGCATTTGAAAGACCATGCTTATGGTCTTTCAAAAAAAACCATAAGATTTAGATTCAGGTTACTGAAACGACCCTAAATCTACAAAGGAATATTTTTGCTTTGTTTGTCGAGTAAGGCTTTAAGGTAGAAGGGTTACACCAAAAGGATTTTGTCATTGAATTACTCATATCCTTATATAAGAAGTACTATTTCCTTGTGTAGTGTGAAGTAAATATTATACCATGGTCTGTTCTACTTCTGCCTCTCCCATCTTCCACACCTTGGGGTGGGTTTGCATCTTTTAGGACGATATAATTCTGCACATTCCATTTAGGAGTTGTTTATGCTCACAAAAATAGGTGTATCTGGAACACTTTCTTGCAGCATTTATTTGGGGTTTTTTGTTTTTTTTTTGTTTCTCAGGTTTGTGTCTTGAAATTATATTGTACTTTACGAATTGATCTAAAAGATTAGCATTTATTGACGGTGCAGTAAGATAAGATGTTTGAAAGGTATGTTAGCTGCTGCTTATATGGAAGGTTGTTGGTGTTGTTACAAATGAGATTATTAAAAGATAAGCAATCAGTGTTGCAGCTTTTGCATTAGAGCATCTGAAGCAAAGTGAATAGTTACATTCCGTCTGTTCCAAGTGCATAGCATTGACATAGGAGCTATCAGTTTCCAGAACTGATAATCACGACAGACTACTGCCTGGTGAAAATCTGACATAACTAGAGTGTTCTTATATACACAATCTAGACATCTGGTAAAGGTATTTATAAATAAAGCAGAATTTATACAAAGCCAGAAATAGTCCAGTATCTTTTTTACTAAGTATCACCGTTTATATGGAGTGTTTAATTAATGAACTATTTTATGAGTATTTTTGAGCTTTTTTTCTCTTTCCTAAAAGAGGAAGTAAGGTTGTATACAAAATTGCATTATGTTCTCAGAATAATAAAAATATTGTCAAATTACTTCCTATCTTGAAAAATCAACCCAATTCTTGTTTCATCTAAAATATTGTTCCGTATGGTTGTGTAATAAACACATTATTCCTTGAACAGGAATTAAGAGTAAAGCTGCCAGGAAGGGGTTTTGTTGTCAGAGTAGTTCCCGCCTCATGTTTTGTAAGAGATTTCATGGTCCCATTGTAAAGAGTGGATGATTTAAAACGTGTTCCCAAGATAAACTTTCCCATTGTCATTAATGAGGATGGATAATACTGAGTGACAAGTGCATTAGGAATGACACAGAAAGAGCTGTTAGATTTGTCAGAGCACATCACTTCAGGCAATGAAACTTGAGGACATTCTCTTTTAGCAGTTTTTTGCTATTTATTAGAGAACCAAGGATTGTGATTGCTCACACAGGTGGATTTTACTGTTTTGTTCATTAAATATTTAGGTACCTTTGAAAAGGCACAGGTGATAAATATGACCATTATACTCCACTGCTAAGGATGCCACTGAATGCTTTGCTTACAAATAATTCAGCAAAACTAATATGCCTTTTATTTGGTTTTAAGATGTTTATTTGATGGAAAATTTTTAATTTGCAACATTTTTACTGAATAGAAATAATTGAAGTTATATAATTAGAAGTGCTCTGATCAGTTATAGTGAAGCTTCAGAAACTTAAAATTAGGACACTAGACATTTACATTGACTTACAAAAAAATGTATTTCTCCATAGAGGAACTTTTTAAATATTTATCTCTGAATAATTAATAATGTATGACTTTTTCTGGTGTTTAAAATCTTTCCAAACTGCAACATGCCTATCAATTTCCATTTTGAACATGCAATTGGTCACTTTTTCGCCTTGATTCATCTTGCCTGGCTGCCAACCAAATTTTGCCTCTGTGTACCTTCTTGACACTAATAATGACTGAGTTTCTGTTCGTTTGCGTGCAAGATTTCCCAAGCGGCAGTTTGGGGCTGGGATAAACTATCTATCATGATTGCGTACAACTAATCTGCCTCAACCAAACCACCCAATGATTGAAATTGCATTTGACAATTCACCTCTCCTTGGCGTGCCTGAGGTGAACATAGCTACAGACCATCCCCGGAAGGGCATAGCAACTCCTCCATATGTTGGGGAGGATCCTTTTATTTGTGTCAAGAGACTTTTAGCAAAGCATGTATAGGCAGAGATAATTTTTTTCCTTAGGTTTCCTTATTTTGAAATACATGGCTGCAGCTTTCTCCTAACCCAAGCATTTTGGTTTTGTGAAGCTTTTTCAGCTTTTTAAATCATTAAAATCTCTGAGATTAACCAGTGCAGTATTGGATGTATAGGAGATAAAAGATTCAAGAGGTATTTAATACGTCATGTTTTGTTTGTTAGAATCTTATGCTATTAATAGACCAGTAGTGATAGTCAAACAGCAGAGAAGATGCTGTTACCTTTACCAAAGCTTGCACCTACTCAAAGCATTCTGATAATACAGAACCTAAGAAAGAATGACCAAGCAAAATCTGCTTCTGTCATACAATAATCTTCTAATTCTTTTCCAAATGTTAATTCGTATTGTGTATACTTACTGGTTGGAAAAGCTGTTTGTGCAAATATGATCTGACAAACAGATCCCTTACTTCTTATCTCTTTAAAGATAATCTTTAAAGTAAAAATATTTCTAGAATTGCTTTTTGATAAGTATTGTCCTTTTCGGTATGAAGTCACTTCTATCATAATCATTTAAGTAAAATGTCATCAGGAGTGCTACTTTTCATTAATGATGTGTATCATTACCTTCGTTAGATATAATTACTTTGTGTGAATACAAAGTTTCTGAGTGGATAGGTTAATACAATTCTGTTTGTAGGGAAAATTCTGTTTGTAGGGAGATAATTTCTTTGTAGTTTTCTGTTATAGTTCCAATGTATTGAGTTAAAACAGACACTGTTTTGATATATGGGTCCCTTCCAGCTCAAGTTGTTCTATAAGTCTGTACTAACCCAGACAGAAGATACTGAAGAATTGCATTGTGGAATATGTTTTGATTTCTTACTGTTTCGTGTAGCAGTGTGTTTTGCTGTATTTGTGTATTGGAACAAAGGCATCAAGATCCGTGGTCACATTGCCCTACAGGCCGTTCCTGTCGCTGAAAAAGGGAGTTTCAGTGGTGCAGTCATAAAGGCATGACTACCACCCTGATTTTCTTTCTGACACATCGTCACACTTCTCTTGTTTCTAGAACCAAAATACAATTTTTGAAACACTTTCATTCAGCAGATTAAATTCAAGCTGAATTAATAATTTTTAATAATACTTTTTGAAATGCTTGACAGTTGAATACCAATACGTGTATCTGTCTTAGTTGTAGGGAGGAAGCTAAGTGGTATGGGTATCATACTTTCTGTAGCATTTCCAGCCAAGAAGTCCAGAAGAATCAGGTGCCATTGAATATATAAATCATTAATCGTAGTAGCCAGCTGCTCTGAAGGTAGGCAAGAATAACTCAGCTACACAACCATGCTCAGTTCACTTGCTCACTTGGTACAGTACCAGTGTACTAAATTTACCCGTAATTTATGTCCTACTTTCCATATTTATTCATTTATGTATTATAATTAATTTTATTCTCATTCTTCTTTCTCTGAGTGTATCTCTGTGGCACAACGCAGTGCCCTGTGTAGATGCTGCTATCTCTTAATTAGCTGTCAAGGGTACAAATGTTAGACCTAGTAGCCCAAGCAGAGCACCCACTTAACCACAGCTTTTTGCATCATACTGCCTCAACACGTTCTTGTTCTTTTTAGTAGCTATTTTGTTTCTACATGATTCCAGAAATTTTCCCTTGGTAGTAACCATGACTTCTTGAAGAATAACTTCTTAAAGTTTTGGTCTGACTTTGAGATTTTCTTGTCTATCATTTCCTGCCTGCCATCAGTGCTATGACGTAGCGTAACGACCTTCCTCATATGTAATAGTTTCTGCCCACAGCAGAAGAAACAGTTGTCATTAAAAAAGTAAGATCATTTTCAGGCTTCTGCTATTACATATTAAATATCTATACATTTGTGGTCTGTAAAGCAATACTAAAGAGGCTCAGAAGTGGTGGAGGAGTTCCATCCTGTTATGACTGCAATGCCAAAGAAATAATGCGAGAGTGATTTGGGTTTTGGGGGTCTACAGATTCATCAATAGTTTAGAAAACAGAAAGTTTGCATCCTGCTATTCGTATGAAAGTAAGGATTGATGCTGGTTAGAGAGCTTTTCTTTCATCTTGCTTAAAAGGTGTTTGATGATGGGTTATCAATAGATTCCTAAAATGAACCATCACAATTCCAGTTACTCAGACATTTTCAATTTTTATGCAAAAACTTATAAATCTGACATTAGAATCATCTACAGGTTTAATAATAATTTAAAAATAAAGAGTATACCTGTGGGGGATCTCTTTGCAATATATTTATATCTAAATCTGGAAACTTTGGTGAAGTGCTGTTTCTTGAAAACTTCATATATAAAAAAGACTATTTTCCTTATGATGACTTACGAGTATTTATCTGCTTGGCTTCAATTCCTCTGTGTTAGTCTGAGCCCTTTAGTCACTTCTGAGTGCTTAGATTTTCTTTTTTTTTGATTTCAGTGTTCCAATTCTGATTTCTTAGACAGTTTCTATGCAACAGTTCCTTGTCTATCTAGAAGCGTACATCACAACTCCTTTCTCGGAGTACTGAGTGGCAGTGACTGAAAAGACAGATTGCTGGTTTTATAACATGCAGTTTTATAGTACTGTGATTTTGCTTTCTGGTGTATTCAGCCGTATTAGTTACCCAAGAATGGTTTGTGACTTATGACTTCAATGGAAACCTAGGATTAGTAATAAATTAAATACATAGTAAGTCATCCAACTATACTTTTGGGACTAAGTTTGTAGATCACTCCCTAATTCTGACCCGTTAGCCTTAAAATGAAGGGGGTTTTTTTATAAACCTCTGCATTAAATTGTTCAAGATACTTCACCATCTGCACCAGTTTTGTTAGCAAACATGTCATAGTGTCCTGGTATGTGCTGATGACTTAGCCTGCTATATTTACCAAAGATATGAGTTTGAAATTATTGAATAAATTAATTTGGTAGCATTTCAAGCATGATTTCCTGACAGTTATTATTTCCTATCACTTAGGTATATCTTGAGTTTTACATAGTTTGTTAAACATAATTATGTACTGTGGTTATTTCATGTATCATATTACATATTCAAGAAAGATGTGCATTGTAAAGAAAAGGCAAAACTGTCCAAAATGAGAAAAATTAATGTATTATCTTTTTAAAATAAGCAGCAAGCTTTAAAAAAAGATACCTGGCATGTATTTTTTTAATAATCTTGTCAACTTTAATTGTACACTTAAATTTATTTCATTCATAGTCATTGAAAATTATATTTTAAAATGAAAATGCAGTTATTTGTAATTTCTACCAAGCGACTTCTCTGCATTAATTTAAATAATATTATTAGATGGCCCTTTGTAAAGTATTTACCTGCAAAAAGAAGTTCTTTTAGTAAAAAGAGGAATTCCATGTGTTTCTTCATATTTGAGTGATGCAAATTGATGCAGTTTTTGTAATTCAGGCATTTCAGCCATTATTGACAATGTAGAAGTACAGTACATATCTTTGAAACATTTTAAATGAATATCAGAAAAGACTGTTGGCATACAATGAATGTTTTTATGTATGAAAGAGAAATGTTTCCTCTTGAAAACCGAATGCAAGTTACACTGGAAAGTTACAACCTAAACACATTTATACGATAGTCAACTGTTATGGTAGTTGTCTAAAGTATCAAGGTGCAACAAACAGCAGGAATCACAGATTCCTGTGTGGAGGTGGTCACTTGATTAGGATGAGATTGCTTCTTATAAGATCAACGTATAAAAGTTTTCCAAGTTCAAATTAAATATTACCTGAACATTTTTTTTTATACTGGAATACATACTTTCTTATGAAGTGGAAAGTGGAATAGTAAACTTATTTATAATGTTGCTCTGACAGCATTTTAATGGATTTGGGATTGCTGGGACCTGTAGGCATTCATGCATCCTAAGTAACAACGGCAGCTGTAGCAGCAATAAACTACTGGTAAGAGTTCCTCAAGGCGTTAAAGAGCCATAACCAGCGGATAAAGTTGATGCAAATCTGGTCTGTTATTCAAGGAAGGCTTTCCCATCCATTTCCGTATCTATACACACTGCGGTGATTCATAACAGCTTTGTTATTGTAGAAGGAAGAGATGGTTACAGTGCCTTTGTATTGCAGAGGCATCATTTTAAAATCCAGTTGAAATTAAATTATTGCTTTCAGAGGCTGAAAATAGAATAGATTTTAAACTTCTACTTAAAAAAAAATAGTAGTTTTTATAAAGGAGAATCTATAATTCTCTCTGTTGTGTTGATAAAACTGCACATATTATCGATCCTTTTAGAAATACTTCATGGACCACATATAATTCCGATTCCTGATATATGACAGATGATAGGAAAGCATCAAGTCAAACTTTCCATTGACTAAAGACCTTATGTAAAAATGTACAAAAACACCTCATTTTGCGTTTTTTTTTGCTAGCAATAAGAGCTATTCACACAAAGCTATGCTGCAGAGATTGCTGATTTGTAAAAGTGAGCAGTCCCGGTAAGTTTTTGTGCAAATGGAATCGATAGCAAGCTGCATGAGCACCTGGTTGATAAGTCTATAAAACTCATACCCCTTGCTTAAAAGATATCAGATCATCTGGTAGTAAAATAATAGAAGCATCATTTGCCCTTTCAGAGCGTGGGATGAATCTTAGGAGATTGGATTACAATTACAGTTAAAAACAAGGGTCCTCTGGCTTGGTTAAAGTTGAGCCCAGGAATTTAGCTGATGCTTTTTCTTTTTTTTTCATAAGAGCACATGCCCAAATAGGCATAATGGAAAATGGCCACAGTGTGTCAAATGTGCTATTTTTTTATGATATTAAACAAAGGACATGAATATACCTCAAGAAAGAAACATCTTTTGGAGGGCAAAGAATTTATTTAATTCAGTAAGTGTTTACATGTAACTAGTTTAAGAACAACCTGATGATTTTTCAGGTTATTTCGCTTAAAATACTAGTGGTGTATCCTAAATAAGACTGCTGTCAATATAAAATAAAGTTTAGGCACATGGCTGAGAAAACATATGGGACTTTCAATGAATTTTGAGTTCCATCAGGTGTGATCTGTGGCAGGGAAAATATTAATTATAGGAATGTTCCTCTTAATGACTGTTCTTCTGAATGTCCAACAGAAGTCTTGGAAAAAAGTATAAAAGCTAGCAGAGAGCATCCAAAAAAAAAGGTGTTGCATTGAATAGAACAACAGAAAAACACCAAGTAATTATAACATCCCCTCTTGAAATGGAATAGTGATTTTTGTATCAGAGCAATTTGTCAGTACATTGTGGTGTTGTGATATGTTGCCGTGTTTGTGTTTCAATACTAATTTTGGGAAGTCATTCATTTTTAAAAACAATGTCTTAACATCTTATAGATGTTGCACTACTTTCCAACGTTTTCTGCTGGATTTGCAACACTACCATACATAAGAGAGCTCTTGGAAAATATCTAATTAGCAATGTTTATACTATACATTTTAATGTTGGGATGGACTTCATATAGAATCGTAAATCTGTGAAAAATAGTGAACAGGACTAGATGTAAAGTGATGAATTACGCCACATAGCGGTTATGGCTTATATCCTTTATGTAATTCTATGTAGTTTATATCTTTGATCTGTGGTCACGATTTTTTGGCTCATATTCCTGTTCATCCTGTCTTCATCCACCCACCTTCCTCATCTTTGTTTTAAGAATCATGATAGGAAAATCCAAATAATCTTGCACTTCAGACAAAAACCGCAGATATTGGAATGGCTTTAGCAGCTGGATTAATGCCTTAATGTCATTACTGCTACAGTTGATTCACAACTGAACTCTCTTGGCTTGATATGAATATGAACTCATTAACAAAAGAAAGCCAGATAGTCTGCCTTATGTCCTAAAGATTCAAAGAAAGATTCTCTGTCGTCTGCGGTGGAAGTTCAACTGGTATCCAGAGCTTCAAATCAAGCTGTTTCAAATGCTGAGAGCACTGCTACTGCCTTTTTTTCTGAACTCTTTAGCAACACAGAGTCCTTGTGACTTAGTAACATTGATTTGCCAAAAGAAAAGCAATCTCTGGTTGGAAAACTACTGTTTGATGAATTGTTTCATTCAGCTCCACAATTGATGAAAGTTCTACATAATGTTAAAAATGCTAGGCTTATCCCTTTGCTTATTCCCAGAGCCCACGATGACAAAGACCTAAAAAGCTTTTTGCGCAGCCTGAAGCCTGTTTCCCATGAATATTCAAAGCCTGGGTTCAATCACAAAAGAAAACAAAAACATATCACTCGAACCATGTTTATTGACACAGGGCTAATGATTTAGGTGTTTCATCACACTGCCTTTTCTCCTCTCAGTGGAAATCTATGAATCATTTCCTTTTTTTTTTGACTTTTTCACCTTCAGTTTTCTGCTGCCTTGGCACTGTTTTGGAGATGGGCCTATTTAGTACCATGAAATCTCATTGCAGATTATATAAGATAGATGATTTATGGACACTCTCACCAATGCTTATTCAGTTCCTTTTGACTTTCTGCTGTTACACAGTCTCCATTCCCTTTAATGTTTAGGGATCCTGGTTACATAATTCTACTCAAAGCAAGACAAACCCACTGTCATTTGGAGTCATGAAGCACCTAAGAATCAGGATTCCTACCATAAATTTTTCTCTCTGCACAACAGAAAGAGGTATCGTGGCCTACCTTAAACTAACTCTTTGTTTGCAAATGCAGGTCCAGTATTGTGATTCTAGCATCTATCCTTATTTGTAAAGAGGATTTTTTTCTGTATTTTGATACATAAAACGTCTGCTTCTCTTTCCTTGTCAGTGTATTTTCAGAGATGCATTCATTTTATAGAGTCAAGACCATTGTCATTGAGCTTGTCATAGTTCCAACAGTTTTTACCTAGGTACTGGCAACTGTTCATTTGAATTAGCATACCTCCTTTTCACTACATAGATGACTGATTGAGAAGGAACAGTCAAGATACTCTATGTCATGCTGCAACTTGTATTGGTCAGTAGAGTCTAGACCTAAGGGTAAACAATCAAGGTGTCTTCTCCGTGGTATTAAGGCTCTCAAATTTATTAGGGCAAGGATGGACAAAGTAGTCATAAGACCGTACCTTCATCAAGGTAGGTTTCAGATTGAGTGAGTGGGCAGTTAAGGGACTAGGTTTTCACTACCATTGTTCTATCAAAACATACAAGACGATATACTTATGTAATGTCTTTTAAATGACAGCAAGTACAAGGTGTGCAAACCTGGCTACAATTGATGTACTCCTCATTGCTGTTTCTGAAGTTATGGCATTCAGACAATGGCAGGTGTCGCCCCCCACGGGATGTACAATGTAGTTCTATTTAATGTGAATCAGTCGACCTTTGGACTGGGACACTGAGAGTTAAGTGGTGGTCTGCTGAATGCTATAGTCTGCTGGACCTGGACTGGGAAATGTCATCAACTGCATTAAGGGCTATATACCACTCTGCTTGAATAGAGGTCACAAGCAAAACTTCTCTGTCCCCATTTCTCCTGTCTTTCTTGCAGAGCTCCAAGGTTTCTGGTATCCTAACCACACCAGGCTCCACACAACAGCACAGATGATGAGTAGATCTCACTTTTAAAGTACACGTCTTTCTCCCTTGCAAGGAAGTTTCTTCTCAACAAATGTAAGGGTGGTGTTTTTTTTTGTTGAGTGAGCCAGGTTCATCTCCAAAGTCTGTCATCAAAACCTAGATCTCAGTCCATGTCATTCTACACTAATGGTTAAGGCTAAAGGAGTCTCCGTGGTCCTATATCTTAGCTGGACAAAAGCTTGCTTCTGCTCTAACTCTCCTGGTTTATCTATCTCTTTGTCTTCTAAAATGCCATTTTCCTAAGACCAGCTCCTTCTCCAGTGGCCCCTCAGGAACATTCAGTCATTTTTCACTAAATGGTTGCCTTCGTCACCTTTGCCAAGCCCTGCAGCAACCAAAAACTTGTTGTGCAAATGAGATATACAGGCAGAGGAAAAATTTTGCATTTTCTCCTATTTCTTTTGCAAAGAGAAGGGAGGAAGGAAAAGAAAGGCAATGTCAAGAGAGAAAGCTGAGAAAGAGTTCTGCAAGTCATGGCTTTTGACCGTGTTTGCCACTTCAGGTGAGGCTGTGCAAAGAAAATTAGTTGTACTGTGGAGAGAGCTACACGTACACATACACACACACACACACACTGACCCTCTCTCTTAATCCTTTGGCTGCAGCAAGAATAGTCTTTTACAACTCTATTAGGATGAGACTGAGCAAGCTATTCAGGCTAACAGTGCCGGTCCTTATCTTCTTAAGCAGAGGCAAAAGGCATTAACTCGCTGTGTTAGGATTTCATCAACATAGCCTAAGTCTTAAATTAGTTCAGCGTGTAAGTTCTGTGAGAGAAGTGGTTTTCTTAGAAGAAGATATTTTTGAGGAATTTTTGAAGGAGTGTAATGAGATATTTCTTGAAATTTCATATGTGAAGCATCCCAAACCTAAGATGAAGAAGCTAGAAACAGATTTCACAAATAGAGAGTAAGTATACTGCTGCCTAAGAAGTGATACTTAAAGGGATGTTAAACTGCACAAAAATTAAGAGATGTGTTTTGTGTTTGCATCAGTAGTAAAAAATGAGATAATAGAAAGGCAGAAAGAGTTTGGTGTTCCTGACCAAAGGAGGAGAAAAGTTACCTATTGGGAGTGTTCTAAGGGAAGAAGTATTGCTTTCTTAATTTTTATGATGCTATTTAGCTTTTGAGAAATGAACTGTCATAACCTGAGTTTGCAGTGTCTAAGTGCTAGTGGTACACTATTCTGAGCTATCATATTATCTCTTTAATTTTCATTTTATGCATTATCATAGCCAGTGTTATGAAAGTCATGGGTCTGTTGAGAGGGGTTTTGATACTTCTTCCACTTCTTGTTTTGGGTCCTTGTTTTAACTATCAGCTTTTAGCTGCTGAGTTCTATGCCAGAGTCTTGTGACTACCCTGGCTGTTAATGTGAATTTGATTGAGGTCTCATCTTATTTGGAAGAACAGTTTTCATGAAGAATGTTTTCACAAACACACAACAACCAACATCAGCTAGATCTGTATGTCCTGGTAACCATATCATAAATGAGTCATAAAAAGCAAGTGACATAAACAAGCAATGTAGTTGATTTGCTTCTTGATTGGACTATAAATAATACTTGAAGTATATGATTTCAGAGCCCTGTGGAGCAAACGATGTAGGAAACAGTAGGACTATCAGACTTAGCCCTGAAGAATTCCGGTGATAAATGTCCCATTGCCTATACCAAAAGACAGAGAGATAGCACTATCAGGCTGAAGTTCATGCTGGACGTAAACTCTAAGGTATTCTAATTTAACACTGTGATTCAGCCTTCTCTTCTGGATTTCTGCCTTTAGAGGAGCTGTGTTTTGACTGTAGGCAGTTTCCATGTAGTCATGCACTCTCTGTAGTGGTCTGCGTGGATACTTCCATGCTTTGCCTAAAACTCAGATTAAGCTGGAAAGTTGGCTACAGTTTGAATCCTTTGTGTCATTGCATTATGCGGTGGTGGGAGCAGATAAATCATTACAGGTTATTTTGGGTGCAAAGTTTTCTATACTCTGTATGAGTTTTTCCTTTTATCTATGGCACATAAAGAGAAAGCAATAGAGGAAGCAATTAAAGGGATGTGAGATGACAAGGCTATACATTTCTTGGGATATGGAAGAAAAGAGAAAGAAAAATAATAAGGGGTTCCATGATTTATAGTTAAGAAGGGAGGACAAAAGAAAACAATACACAGAGGAAGAAAGTGAGGAAATAGGGAAAAAGCAGTTCAAAACTACGATTAGGGTGATGCCCTGTAACAAGTTTTTAATTCTTTCATTTCTAACAAGGTCAAGGACAAAGTTTGGGTCACCCTTGCCTAGCAGAAGGGTAGTGATTGTAATGCACTGAAGACAAGTTGGGTAATGTTTTTAACTGTAATGCCAAACAGCCATAATATTTGACAACAGTTGTTCTGTTCAGATATCTTGGTTAATCTACTAATTTATCTGGATTTTTCAGATCTTTAGAAAAAACAAAGTGCTGTCTCAGTGGTTTTAAATTAATTTGTTCTTGCAACTGGGATTTAACTGTTCCTTTGAAGCAATTATTATTTTAGTACAAGTGTATATGAGATGCTACCTGTCAATGAGTACTTGGGGAATCCTCAGTATGCAGATCACTGACCTGATAAACTGTAACAGCTCCATGGGAGTTGTTATGGTCTGTCGCATCAATGAGTATTTAGGGACTCTTTCATATGTGGATTATTAGGACAGTAAAAACGTCTGCAGCCCGTTGTGTCACTGCAGCTGTTCCACATGAGCATTAAGATATTACATCGCCTTACAGAAAGTTGTTGAAAAGTAGTTGACTAACCTTACATTGTGGACATGATTTTACATTAAACAAGTGGGGTTTTTTTAATGTTTTACCAAAATAAGAAATTTGGGCACTAATCCTGATACTAAACTCCTTGAGTTTTGAGATTGCATTTATAAAAATTGCCATTTTCCAATTACACACTGAGTGAACAAAAAATTCACAGACTGAATTCTGTGCTCATTCCTTCCCTAACTTTTTGTCTGGAGTTTACGAAGTAAACAATAAAAGTAACAGAAATCCTCTCATCTAGAAATGCCTGTCCAAAGAATACATCAGGAATAAATTATCACATAAATAATCCAATTTTTGAGTGGTTTTCTAAGATAAAGCAAATTTGTTACCTAACATGGTCAGATCCATCTGTGAAGTTGGATTCTTCATTTTGATCTTACAGGTGTCAGAGATTTGGGAAAGATTTTGTCTTTTTTCTTTTTCTTTTGATTTTCTTCTATAAATGAAGAGAGATTACTGGCTTCCATAAAATAAGAATCTGATTACATGTTTATGATTAAAAATGGTGTTAGATAGAACTTTGTAACCTGGTATTGAAATGCAAAATTTGAAGTGTTTAAAGTAGTTATGTGAGAAATTTATACAGGAAAATTCTCGCGATATTCACCAAGTCTTTTTTTATCATCTTGTGTGCATCTTCATCCAATCAGATCACAAAACTTTGTTTATTTGAAGCATTCTTATAGGCTGTACTTACTACTGTAGTTAAAAATTATTTTCCTTTTTTTTGGAGCAGTGTCTCAGACACTGTTCAAGATGCTGGAATATAGTAAATATTATATTATTTAGGAATAGTTTGGCTTTTCTTGTTTGAGAAATTCATTTTTGAATGCTGAACCAAGAAAATTAGTTTCACAGGACAGACGGGCTCCTTGTTCAGAACATTTTCCAGATTTGGATCAGTCACTTGTATATTAAGCAGTTTAGCTGCTTCAGTGTTGTAATGTAATATTACTGACTTTTGTTGCAGTTTTCTATGCATAGGAAGAAATATATGGTAAGGTAGTGTAGGTGCCAAAGCTGTTAAAGTAGAATGTGGGTCTAAAGTCCTTCATTTTTAAAGACATTGTAAATTTTGCCTAGATTTTTCCTCTGCATGATTAATATGAGAAAATACCTAATACTGAATATAAGGGGAAAATTTTAAATGGTATTTACTTTCCTGTGTATTTACATCTAAAGGGATGTTGTATAGATGAAGCATGAAATTGCAGGTTTGATGTCAGAATTTTAAACATGATTTTTCCATTTGTCAAAACCTAAAATAAAAATGCAGTTTTCAAGTACATGCTCCAAAACTGCTGAAAAGCTGTCTGGTTTGTATTGGTCCCTTTACCACTCCATATCTGTCACAGGGGAAAGTGTGGAAACAGGAGGAGTACACATTCGTGCTCATACTATTAGAAGAAACCCACTATAAACATCCTCAAGGAGTCTGTAAATCATTCCCCAATGTTCAAAACATGTCTTAAGCTGGATGTTTAAGTGAACAAGAGAGGGAGAAAAATAGTGTGTCTTACTTGGAATCATATTTTCTGTTTAAAAGAGTTCTCTCTAGTCATTCTTTGTACAGTCATCCAGAGTACTTCAGTCTATTTTCCAGTCAAATTTAACACTGCAGTAATTATACAGTTACAGGTTTAGTTCTATTACTGACAACAGTTGCTGGATTTGTGAGCATTTTTCTTAGTTTCCTAGTAGATTAAATTTGAATTTTGCCCTTTTTGTATTCAGATCTGAAGAAACTGAAGATGTAGTGATCGCATTTTAAGCACTGAATGCTAATTTCTGCCTCTTAAACTGAGGCAAACTGTGAAGAGCGAAGACTTATTAGGAGGAGCTGTCAGCAAAAGTTTACACCTTTGCTATACATTGAGGTTTCCAAGGTTCCTGAAATTACATTTTTATTTGAAAAAATATTCCATTATATCTATTACTAATACTCTTAGAAAAACTAGATGGAAAGTAAGAACAATAAAATATTAATAAAGTGAACAAGTTCCTGTGACTGCTAGAATGATGAAATGATCACATTAAGCAAATTATGAGGATAAAAAATGAACAGTCTGTATAAATTAAAGAGAAATTATTAGTTTCATTACGCATTCCAGATTCATAACTTCTCCAAAGTCAGTTCACAGTTAGAAGTTTGTTATGGATTTGATATTTAAATTAAAATTGCTTATGTTTGTATTGTTATCTCAGTGCCAGTTATGAAATTTACTTAGGATAAGTTAATCAATAATCACAATTAAATTAATAGAAAAATACATTTCTAAAATGTAATAAGGCCTGCATCCTCTTATTGCAGAAGTACAAAGGTATAAATTGAAAGAAATATGGAGATGGCTTTACATTGTACTTCTGCTTTCACAGGTGGTTGTTAACTATTCTTTACCCTTATTCTGAAGAAGTATTTACTGAAGAAATAGGGAGAAATTTAGAATGATACCTTTCATGTTCTGTTCAAAAACTGGGAAAGGAATACATGTGTTAAACCAGCATACACTTAAGACACATTTCTTACATACATACACACATATATATGCACACATATATATGTAACAGACTCTCAGCTCCTTTTTAAGAAAGTGAGGAAAAGTACTGTAAAAATTATTGTGATGGTGTAGAGGGAAAAGTTGTGGTTTTATGGGTTGAGGTTTTTATTTCCTTTAGGATCTTCTTCTTCCTCCTTCCCAGTTTTTTATACCTTCCCTCCGCTCCTTACAAGGGTTTTATTCTCTTACTTTTCTTTTCTTGGAAATATGGAGTAAAGTTTGAATTAATATGTACAACTGTATTGCCTGCAAAAAAAAATCCCTTGCCTTAAGGAAAATACAAAACAAATTTAAAAGAAATGTGCTATAACATCATGAATAAGTGTATGTTCAATTCAGTGGAACAGAAAACCTAGACTTTCTATTTTTTGTGGTTTGCTATCTTTTAGAAGATATTCAAGAAGTAGTTTTGTTTATAATTCAAATTATTTCTTTCAATTTACTAATTTCAGCCTCAGTTTCATTGTTTTATCAAAAACCTAACATGCATATCCCACAAATCAAATTATAGCCAGAATCTGTGAATTCAAGCTTTCAAAGTTCATTCTGTGGAAATACATATTTTGCAAAATGGGAAATAGCAGTTAAGAAAACAAGTTCTTACATGGTATGTAGGAGATATTACCGAAGTTTTTTATATGCAATTATCCATTGAAGCATACTGATTCTCTAAATGTGGCACAAAAGATTGGTTTATATTTTTACTCAGATCAAAATACAGAAAAAAAATAGATCTCTGAAGTTGTTATTTGTAACAGCACCAAAACCAGCAAATCTTTCATTATATACTTACAAGTTGGTTTTGTCAATATTATACCACGTATGAATAATTCATTGCTAAAATACTGCTCCTATTTATAAATAAATAGCCGTTTGTGGTATCATATTCTATAATACTACAAATACTGACACCAATGAACAATATTTTACATGTCACTAATTCAGCAGGACTGTTCTCTTGTTAAGGAATAATAGTTCCAATTTCCAGACAGCTTCTGGAGACTTCTCCAGGTCTGAACTCAGCATATTTAGGGTAAAGTAATATCGTTTGGTTCTATCTGCCAGGTGCCAATGATTGCTGTCATTTGTTTTATCCAAGAAACAGGAAAGAAGGAGATGGAGATGTTAAAATCATCACTGATTAACATCACTGGAGATGTTAAAATAGCATATTAACATTTGCAATCACTTCTGATTTGATTTTCAGATTTTAAGTTGGTAGAGTTCTTTGGGATTTTATCAAAATATTAGAGGCGAATTTTAGGAAGAAGATACATGGTCGAAGTTTTGCTGTGATTAGAAAAAGGTGCAAAGTTGTCAAGCAAAACTGTCTTATGACATGAGGGTTAGAGAAATGCTTACTTATTTGACCAATTTGTTCATAAGTTGATAGTAGTTATGGTCAGGTTGCTTTCTGATAAAATCAACTTCTGAAAATGCTGAACTGACTTATCTTTATATACTACTGCCTAAGGTTTGTCAGCTTTGTCTTTCTGCTGACTCCAGCCAGTCTTCAAGACCCGAAGGAATAGATAGTGATGGGTAAGAGTCAGCATAACTGGAGCTGTGTGGCTGTGGACTAGTCTTGATCTCTGGTTACTAAGCTAAAGTTGACCCAAGCTGCATTGAGCACTGCCCATAGCAAATAACTGCGAGAGCATTGTTTTAGCTGATGCTGTTAGGTGGCCATTCCCTGTCACGCTTAACACATTACAAAATCTAGCTTACAGGTAACCAGGCCATGACTAGGTATTGATCCAAAAGAAAAGGCAGAAATTTCCTGACCACCTGCTGTGGCAAATACTATTTGTATGTTGTTGCTGCTGTTGCAAGCAAGTCCAGCAGAATTGCATAGATGAATATAGCCAGTTTTTGAGGAGAGCACTGATAGCTTCAGGCTTGAAGTGACACTGTGGTCCAAGTTTAGGTGAACTTTCTCTTTAAATATCATCATTTTAGTTACTTTTCTTTTGGACTTCTAATTAGCCTGCACCCAAAATCTGTACTATGTGAAAAACTGTACTGGTATTCACAGAGACTGAGATTTATGGATCTGTACACATCCATGTTATGTCACGTGGTCTCATATAAACGCAGAGCTGCGACAGGGCAGCAAGAGTTGCAACTCCATATACTGTCATAAATTCCAAGCAAGTTTACAGAACTTTATCTCACAAGCTCACTGCTGTTGTTTGGTCTTTGACCTTCAAAAGGTGAAAGAATCATTGATTACAACTGAAGATGATCTTCCACTCACCTCAGAAGTAAGGGGGACCATGTATACAGTAGTGGTCATTATCTTACCCTCACTTTCCTTAAGTTTCCTTTAACCCAAGTAAGGATTTTGATTTCTGATGCCCATGATGAAATGATCATTTTGCACATTGCAGATTTCAAAAATAGACTGGATCAGATTTAATGAATTTGAATGTCAATTACTATGGAAAGATTTCTTCATTGCCTCTTCCAGATAATCACTCATTTTTCCTTAATTTAGCTTTCATGCTGATTTATCATTAGGTGGTTATCACAAAACATATCTTTCAATTAATTTTCCAGTTTGTAAGGTCTGTATTTAACAAATGATCTTGATGATAACACATTGTCAGTCAACTTACTTAATGCATATGCTGCTGTTTCAGAATTATGCACGTGAGTAACACCAGTAAGACTGCTCCTCTGACTGTTTGTGTGCATACAAGCTCTATGGGCTGACAGTTTAATGGTATCCATGGGGTGTTTGTAGCAGAGTTCCAAAGTGCATGTGTGAGCCTTGCCTTCTCCAACTACCATATACCCTTTCATAGACAGAGTGTGTATATCCTTTCTGTACTTCTTGTATACCAGATAGCTGAGTCAGTTAGCTCTTTCTTGTAAATATCTTCCAGAATAACTTACATTCTTTTAGTGGCAGGGATTCAAAGGAGAAAAAGAACCTCCTTACACCCTAACTCTTTCTTGGGTTTTATTGTCAAATATACATTTACATTTTCAGGGACTCTGGAGAGAAGTTAAAAGGATAGAGTACCATGTTTATGGCTTCTGCATGGCATGCAGTGACAACAGCATTTATGTGTGGTGTTAGGACTAAGCATAACATCTCTCTAGATAACATTTGTCTGGGTTAGAGAGTCGAGTATGATAGATAACACACCTTGATGAATAAATCATTGCAGGTAATTAATCTTTCTTTCTTCTATTTGCCAAATGCTATGCAACATAGCTTGAGAGACTTTATACTGAGAAATGAAAACTGTTAAACAGATCGTGAGCTAAGTGACAAATTTGTCATCCTCTCATGGATACTTGCTACACACTATTCTGTATCACAGCAAAACTAGCATTTATGCAAATAAGGTGAAGCAGCCTGTACATGAGTTGAAGTTGCAGATCAGAGGTCTTGGAGTTATTTGTGATTTCATCTATATGAAAGCCTTAACATTTGAAATTAAAAACAAGTATAAACCTATTATTTGCTCAGTGTACTTCACCATCAAATGTTGTTCTAATAAAGCAAGATGACAGAATATCTAAATAATGTGTGTATTTCAAGATGCCTTCGTTGTGTTTATGTAAGTACAAAAATATATTTGTGTAGTATGTAATAAGGATTTTAATAAATGCTTGAAAATGGATTTCTTAATATGCTCATTATGTTCCTGAGCCTGCTAATTCTTTAAGGAAATGAAGAAAAAATAATGAAATGATGTTACACAGGTACTTAATTTTTTTTATCTCTGATACTACTCTGGTAATTAATGTCTGGTTTATGCAAACTAGACAATATCTCTTACTGGACACATTACTGTCAAGAAAATATTACTTGCCTTAATTATCAGTAATGAAGCAGGGATAAGCTGCTCACTTAGATATAATATATCTAATGACCTTTTCAGCTAGAGGTTGTGATGAAAGGTATCAGTTTCACAAATTATGCCTCATTCAGTTTCTGGCCTTTGTCTAGATTAATGTTTTGAGGATGAGTTTTAAAGTCAGACATAAATTGTGTTTGGTGTTTAAAATTGATTTAGTGTCTTGCTTTTAGTACATCATTTTCTCTCTTATAAATTACACCAAGCCTCATTTTTATCTTCATGTTTTATTATGAAAGTCAGTAGTTAAGTCTAGTCTTGTCTTATTAACTACTGCTGTATATTTTGACAATAGTAACTGGCAGAGGAAAGCTTAAACAAGCATTTTAATATGAAGGTGTATCATGATTTTTAAAAAGCTTGTCTTCAGTTATGTATATTTTTTAAAACTTTTTGATCAAAGTTTTTCTTTCGTAATTCTTAATATATAAAACAGTTTTAAAAACCATATTTTTTCCTGATACTCTAGTAAATATCATTAGGACTGAAATGAGTAAAGTTAACCACTTTTTACTTTTTCTTAATATGTTCTACAATTTGATCAATTCGAAGGTATCTGATTAATTGCACAACTGTGATAATTTTTACGTACAGTAAATATGTACTGGAAGTGTTTCTTCATATTCTTAATGACTCAAATCCAAATGGACTTTCACCAGCGTGGTTTTTTTGGTGAGCACTTTGAGTCCATGACCTAGATGTGATTCAGATTTTTTTGGCTGATTCAGCAGTAACATCAAGAGTGAATCTAATGATCCATTTACTCTGAAGGATGAAAGAGTGCAGTGATGTTTTGTAAGTTTTAAAATTCCAATGTATATCAGAACATTTTAGAAAATAAGTTCTATTTTGCTGTCTTGTGACTAATGCTGTAAGAATGCAATTGTATTGTGGTGTCTGTCCATCCAGCATACTTGGTTTCTGGCATTTGGATGTAATTTAGGAAAAAGTGCATAGTAAAAGATCAATTATATCAGTACTGATACATGAAAGGAAGATGTAGCATGATCATACATCGTATTTGCTATTTGCATTTGTAGTTGATCTGCATATAATAAGTGATATGTCCATGGGTCAATTTAAGCAGTAAGCATCAGCTTTCATTCCTACATTTCAGTTGGTTCCAGTATAGTCTATTGAACTCTCATAAATAACTAAACCCATAATAGTAATTAGGATGGATGTTCTTTAGGTTCTCAGCTTCAGTGTGAAACCACTCGAGTCTTCTGACATAGCGGAATAGAGTTGACAGAGGCCACAGACTAATGGCACCGTCTATAAAGACTTCAGATTTCTAATTCCCTTGGAGGAGTTAAACTTATAGCCTGTGTCTGTGTTGAACAAGATGTTGAGAAAATTACATCTTGCCTTTCTCATGGTAAAACTCTCACACTGTCCTGTTCTCTGGATGCCTCTGTGTCCTAAATACCGTGAAGGAGTCGGGAAACATTGGCTTGTATCAGAACTCTCTTCAGTTTAACTTAACAGAAATAAACCTATCAATAATACACAGGCTAAACTGAGAGGAGGGAGAGCAAAACAAATTGTTCTTTAGAAAGCCTAGTGGATATTAAATTAATTAGTGTAGCAGGAATTAATCAGCTGATCCTGATTCTGCTTACCTCAGCCAAATAAAGTTTAAGGGCCTAATGCAGAAGGAAGCAGCCTTGTTCTTGCCATGAATGCATTTTTTAAGATAGGTCTTTCCCCAGCTTGGACTGTGTGCAATCTCCAGCTATTTAGTCAAGTTTTCTCTGTTCTTCAGTGTGGAGAAAAGAAATATTTCCACATTATGTACTATTGATTCCAGAGATTTTGACAAACTCTTTGCCATCCTTTTCACAGGGAAGAGGGAATATGAATAGTGCCCAGCCAAGGAATATGCTGCTCTTTTTCCTTGTCATGATAGTGTAATGTAAGTGTGACTGCATTAAAAATTGGCATTTTTGAAATTTATTTTTTAAATTTTAAATGGTCAGTTGGGATTTTTTTACCATTTTAATGTGTCTCACTTTTCACAAATGTTTAGTGTAGTGCAAGAATAACGAATTTTGTTTGATTTGCAAATTGAAGTGTGTGATAGCGCATTATATTAGATGCAACCCGGGTATAAGATATACTGAAAAGTTTCACTTTATTAGAAATACCACCTTTTCTTGAAATGAGGTTAAGTAATTGAACAGTCAGTGGGACCTTAACAATGTTGTTATTAGGAAGACAGCAGCAATAAATGTAAATTAAATCATATTTTTCTCTGTAAAACACTTGTGTTAATAAACAAGGAAGAAAGTAATTAAATTAAAGTGTAGCTACAACAAACGTGTTATCAATAGTGTAGAGTTGAAGTCATTCATATGAACTAAAAGACCACTTAAATATATTCAAAACCAAAGCCAATTGTTTGTAAGACTGTAAACAAAGTGGGAAGAAGCAGAAATAAGCCAAAAAAAAACCCCAAAATTTGACAAGTGGAATAAATTTAAAAAATTGTTGAAGACAGTAGATAAACTAAAAAAATAATTTAAAAATTGGTAACTTAATTATTGAGTAGTAATGTACTTAGTGTGAGAGCGTGGGAATATCAAATGCATCAAATCATTTGAAATAATGTAAATAAGCAAAACAAAACACATCTAATGATATAGTTAAGCCATTTCTCTCAGTCCTTCCATTCCTTTACTAATATCTACTTAATTCAACTGTGTTTCAACTTCTTAGTTCAGCTGCTGTGTGATTTTACTCCTTCTGATCTCTCCTTGAACTGTATCTTGCCAAAATGGACAAAAAGATGATAAATTCAGTGATCATGATGTAAGGTCAGTGGCATGAACGTGCACTGTCAAGGGAGTGAATTTCCTCAAGTGTTTGTGGATCTACAAAACTCTTACAGTGTGATCTGTCTCCCAGTCTGTATGGAGGATTCACATTACGAGGCTTTTTTTTTTCCCCTTATATCTGTAATATCAATAAATATCTTGCATATTATTTTCTCAGTTCCATGTACTAGGGTTTCAGAAGAATGTAGCATTTATTGGCTTGGACCGATACTTGAAAAGTTGTGTGAAGTTATTCTGATCCCTGCTGCAAATTAAAGCCTAATTAATTGATCACCATTTGGATTTACAAACCAAAGTCCATTAAGCTGGACTCTGTGAAAAATCCCTGCAAAACAATTTACATTTGAGTTTGTCATTAACTGAACAACAAATCTTTTCCCTCTCATCAGTCTTGTATTCCTGGTACAGTTTATATATCCCTTACTCATAATGCCTCTCACTTAAAAGAGTCAAAATACATAGAGACAGCAAAAGGGTCTTTCCTTCAGCAAGAATTACAGAAAATACTTGGGGCTGTACTATCCAAGTCTTGTATGGAAATGGGTCTTGGACCTTCCTCAAGATTAACTGCATGGAAATGTATCTGCCCCTTGGAGCTTTTTGCTAGACACAGATGTCGGCTCTGTGAAACACCTTCTCTGCAAATCATTTGCTGTGCCTTGCGTCAGTCCTGGTTCACAAGCCAGCTACAAAAGTCACTTGCAGACTGGACCAAACACTGAAAACCTTCACTATATTAAAGACTTGAAGGAACCTATGCTGCTCTTGTAGTTACGTGGAGTCACTTTTATCCACTCCAGCTCCGGCACAGTGCCTGGAGTGCAGGTTAAATAGCAGACAGTGGTAACTAAATTAGATATTCTCAGCAAAACCTGACCTTAGTATAAAAGTCACAGTGGTTCACTCTCAGCTGGCCTCAATCTACCCACCTACCTGTGCACCCAGAATTAACCACACAACTCCTGCTAATGTTAAAGTTAATTTAAATGTAAATCTAGATTAAACCCAAGTTTAATCCCACACTCAGGATGTTGCACCTTACATACGTTCAAATTTTATAATACTAACTTGAGGTGTAGGTCTGTAATCTTACTCCAGAAAAATATTTTCCATTTGCAAGAGCACTAGACTATTTAGTAGCCCATAGAATTGTGTAAGAGAAAAAATCAGACTTCTACAGTTGGAATAATAACTTTACAAGGCATTGCTTTAAATGTATTTTTTGTTTACCTTAAAACCAAAAAAACTGTGGTGTAATAGTAACAGTATGGACCCCAAAAATGAAAACATGAAAATAAAATATCACATCAGAAAAGAAGATATGTAATAATAAGATTGAACTCGTGGGTGTATTTTAACCTGTGTAATATAACTTTGAAACTCAGTAATCTCTTTTTTTCTCTTAACCATAAAGATGAAGAGAATCCAAACTTTTCAGTATATCTTTGAGATGTGTTATGTTCCTGGTTTGTACAGGAGGATGAACAGTTAGTGTTCTAATGTCCTTGTTTTCTTAATTGTATCTTTTCAATACATAGTGATAATGTCATGTAAATTTGATCTGTGATCACAGGGAAGCCATAGATGTTGATATTTAGCCTGGACCAGTAAGCCAAAAAACCCACCTCTGTATTCTTTGACTCTCCATGCCATATTCTGATGGATTGGGATTGAAAATTTATATGCAGGTCAGCAGAAGTTGCCTTTGCTGCAGAATTCATAGCAAGTCTACCTGTTCATTTATTTGCCACAGATAGTGATGGATTTGGCAAATCTTTGTCAAAAAACTGGTCCTTTACTATATGTAGCTGAATGCTTTGTATTTCACCAGCACATCGGGGTTTCAAACATTCTGTCATTATGTTTGTCCATCTCAGGCCAGAAAGACTAGTGCCAATTAATTTAACCCACGAGCTGCCATATCTGCTATTTTTTTCAGGAATTTCTACCTAGTTTTCCAAGTTGATGGAAGTTTCCAAGTTGTGGTTTTGTTGGTTTTGTTATAATAGAAGATACATGAAAATATACATAATGTTTCCAGAGTTCAAAGAAAGAGCAAGTATAATGAAAGACCTTTCATCCTAATTCAGTATTCTTTATGGAAGTATCCACTGAACTGAACATTGTGTAGTTTGTAGCAATAAAATGATCTTGCCCTGAAGATATTTCCGTTGTGAATAGACATAGGGCTGAGAGAGAGAGACAATGTAGAGACACAAAATTGTACTGAGAATTTTTTTCCAGGGTTAGTTTTTGCAGAGCTGGGAATTAAACCAGGATTTTTTCAGGCTGTGTCTAATTTCTTTATAGGAAAAAAAAACTTCCCACTGCAGTCTTGTATACATAAAGTTCCCTTACCAGTGGTTGTATATTGTAAATTGACATCAAAGCTCTTGAAATTGTGCAAGAGGCAGAAAAATTATATTTAAACTTAACTAGTAAGCCGTGATTTCATAAGTCTAAAAATGCCTCTAAAAGCAGGTTCCTTGACAGGACTCATCCTTTAGAACTAGTGTCTAAAACATTTCAATTTGGTCTCAATTAAAAGTGTATTTACATGCAAGATACAAAATGGTCCTGTTTAATTTTATCTTAGGTATTATATAAACAACATGGGAGAAGTATCTCTGGAAATGTTTTGTTAGTGAAAGAGTTCTGAAATACTTTTTTTTCTCCGATATTATATTAATTAGTTGAAGCTTAAAATAAAAGTATGCTTCATTGATGCCATATTAATGATACCTTTATGACTACGTATACTTAAAAATATAAGTTAGAAAGGATATTGGTTAAATATTTTAAATAAGTCTTTATCATAGTGTTCGAGCACTGTCAAATACAATTTTTATTTTAAAAGATTTTGTTGGAATTTAGTCTTTGAAAATATTAATAACAGCTTACAGCAGGTAGGCTATAAAATAACACTGTATGCTGTCTATTTAGTTTCTGGTTGAAAAAGCACAGCAGTACTTTAGTTCATTACCTTTGAAAAAAACAGTAACAAGATAATACAGCTGCCTCTGATTAAGATGTAAATTCTTTCTAATTAGAATGTAAATTCTTACATTTAAATGAAGACATCAATTGTCAGGATGCCATATGATATCTTATTCCACCTTGCCTGAATGAAGCCCTCACTGTTCATCTATGGCACTAAAATAGTTTTGCAATCCCTTTGTTCTCTGATTCTTGTAATATTCTCTCTTCATGTTCCCTTTACACATTGCTTTTGTTTGTTTTCCCCCTGCATCTGATATTGTTGTGTCTTGGGATTTTGCAGAAATTTGGAATGAAAATTGAGTTCAGTCAGTGCCAGTATTTGCTTGTGCCTCAATTACTTCTGCTGAATTTTCCTCAATGCAAATCAGGCAGGTTGCATAAAGTGGTGCATGTATTTGAAATAATTAATTTTCCGTAAAATGATGGATCAAGTCCAATCAACCTTCATGAAATCTAAATAAAAGAATAGAGAATTAGAAATTAATTAACATTTTATGTGGCTAATACTTTATTATGCAGTCTAAACTGTAAATGATAAGTTTTATTTTTGAGCATAACTTTTTATTATGAACTGTTGATGATAACCTTTGACATAATTATCTTGTTAAGATATATCTGTATATCAACCTAAATTTAATGTCATGGAAGACATTGTAAATTAATAACACTTTAAGGTAGAAAATTACAAGATACAGAGACTTATTAATTATTTTCGCGTGTAAAACTCTTCTTCAGAGTTAAGATAGTATGTGACTACCAGTTGATTTTAAAGTGTTTAATTTCATTGTTTAATTAAACAGGCCATAGTATGAAGTCTTGTTCTCTGAGAATATATCCTTGGGATTTTTTGTTGCAAGCCTGCTTTTAATCAAATACCTGTGTAGGAGAAGTTATGTTCTTACAAACATGTTCTTACATACCTTCTGTTACTACTCCAAGTCATTCTTCCTTTTGCCATTTATAGGCTGTATTAATTTTTATTATGTACTTCTTACAGACTGTTTTGTGCTAATAAGATTTTCCATGTATCAGAGTTGGTCATAGATAGTGACACCATTTTTGGTAAAACAACGCATATCTTAATGTAAATGGCAAAAGATATTTTGGTCTAACCTATTCAGATATGTGTGTTGTATAAATGTTACTAATAATGCCTTTATGTGCAGAAAGGTGTAATTATGACCAACTTGCTAGTAGTAATGACAGTTCAACTGATATGCCCGTGTCACTGATTTATTAAAATATTAAATCTGAAGATCAGAAAATGTTGAGTGCAGGTTTTAAAAGTTAGAAAACATTTTCATAACAGTAGTTAACACTGGTGTTAGCACGATTTATAATTCAACAGTGCTTGCAATAAAATCTTTCGTTGAGTATTGCACTGAATTTTCCAATGGAATTGTAGCAGGTGTCACTTTATTAACCAACACAAAGACTGTGCTTTTGTGTTAAGAGGCAGTCATAGAAGAGTCTTTAATGCTGTATTTTTTTAAGTTGTCACAAGCAGAAAGGCTCAATACTTTAGAAAAATGTGACTTACTGAACACGCATGTGTTACCTGCTTTTCTCCTTTTAGCCCTCAGTACAACTTTTTCATGCACATATCCAGTTATAATACACCTGTTATAATCTTACCAAAGTAGAAAATGGAATACAGTCTTTCAGATCTTTTTTACTCATTTAGGGACTATTAAAAATGACTGTAACCTAATTTTCATATATACCACTTCTACCTCTAAGAACTGCAAAATAAGCACAAAAAAAGTGATTATTCCTGTGAAACTTCTAGTTGTAAATGTTTGATTAGTTTGCACACAAGTAGCTTTGTGTCAGTGAGGAAGTCAGCTGTGCATTCAATTATTTGTAGGATAAGGCCTTATTACTAATTCACAGGAGTTAGAATATCTTATGCATAATATTATGTGATGAAATATTCTCAGGTAGTTTTAATAAAGTCAGGTGTTTCAAGTGATTCTGATAGTTTCAACAAAAGAAGTATTCAAAAACAGAGTTTCTAAGGAATGTCAAAATAGGCTGCATAATATATTGTCCGGTGTCAGTCTCGGTACTGTCACTTAAGAGAAAACTGGTGAAATACAGAATTATTTTATATGGAGAGCTTACTCTGAAATTCTGGAGGACTTTCTCATCCTTATGTCTGCTTTAAGAGAATATTGTTATAAATGTGAATTTCTACTGCTGTGAAGTGCTTTTTTTAATATTCCTTTTAAAAATTTTTAGTTGTACTAAAAACTGATGCATTTTCTTAAAGGGAAGAACATGCCATGATCCTGTTGAAACTCAATTATTTTAGATGGGGCGAGTCAATACTAGCAAGTATGAAGAAATTGCTTTGTATTCATGGTGTCGTAGAGAAAACAGATGTATTATTCTGTCTTTTAAGGTGATTATATTTCAGTGTGTTTATATATTTTCTCTGGGATTAACACAGTAACAAACCTGTGTATTCAAACATTTTTATATTTAAAATAAGCTGAAAGCCTATAAAAACTGAGCACTTTCTAGTCTTTGAGGGGATTTGTTAGAGAAATAACAAGTTCACAAGATTTTTTCCCCCTGTTGCTTTCCTTCCTCAAATATCCTGTGATGTGTCTTGGAGACAAAGAATCTTCATGCTTGCTTTTTTAGTATTATTTAAGTATTTTTTCTGAATGTAAAAAACAGGTCCAATAAACAATCAAGTTGTTCACTATCAAATTTTCTTTAACTACAATAAAGCGATGGTGGTGTACTTCATTTTCTGCAACACAGTGACTCGTATCTTTCCCTCCTTTAATTTATATTTGGTGTTTATATTGTCTTTTTCTTCATTCTGAATTTCACTTACATATTATTTTTTCTAGCAAAAAAAAAAAAATTGCCATCCACAGTTCATCCTATTCATCACTCTGACCAATTTGACAATTTCTCATTCATCATAGGCATTGTAGTCACATCTCTAGAGTTTTCTTTGCAGTCCAACTCTCTGTTATTTCTCCTTCTGTAAAAGGTATCCCAAACCCTCCTGTTTTCTGCAGGAGTCTATCTCCATATCAACGGACTCTTTCAAGTATGAGCTTATTAATTTTGTGAAAGTAAACTTATATCCCGCCATTAACTAATTAATTTTTCACCTTCAGTAGGTTCTAGAATAGATCTACCTTTTGTGCCTAGCCTATAGTCTCTCTTTTTATATGCTGGTATGTGAAATTTCTTGATGAATCAAATCTCAGCTGTAATTACAGTCTTCACTGAATCCCTCAGTAGGATGTGTCAACATAGAAGGTGAATTATTCTGAGTCATACCAGGCTCCCAATTTCTAATAGTGTCTCTCATGGATGTATCTTTCTCAGTTCTGCCAAAAGTTTTTTGTCAATTATTGGACATTTCCTCTTTGTACGATATTTTGAACTATTCCCAACAGTGGGAGAGTGTACCTCTGTAACAATAGCTGTGTAGCTAAGTTTGGTATGGTCCCCTTGCCAAGTGAAGTATCTTTTCTTTCCTCTCCTGTCTTTTTTTTTATTAATTTTTAGTATATTACATTAGTAGAGGTCATCTTGAGGGCTCTGTTCCAAAGACGTAAATATCTTTTACATGACTCAGCACCATCAAGGTCAGCTTCTTCACATATTAACACTGCCTATATTAAACTCTGGTGCATTGCTACTAAAGTCCAGCAAGCTATTTCAATTTTATATGTAAATCAAATCAGATTTGGTTTGCCTTCTGGTGTTATTTCAACACTATTTAAATTGATAGAAGAACAGTGTAGAGCAGAAGTCTGATTGCAATCAATTTTTCGAACACATAGGCTAAACTTTGGGTGGAATGTCAGTCTACTTTTTCTTTTTACACATAATTTCTTAGGTTCGAGGGGGTTGTTCTGAATTTTGAAATATTTAAATATTCCACAAAACAGTTTTACTTGTCTCCACCAAGTAACTGCGAGGCAAACTGCCAGAGTTTATTGTACTAATCATTTGTCTCTACAGTTGGTGAGGAAACAAAGACATTCTGCCATATTAATGGGGAAACATCTGCCCTTCAAAAGAGAGAAGTCTGATTAAATAAAAGAGAATAACTTATATTGTCAGTATGAGAAAGAATGTGGAATAATTAGTGGGAAATTATAGGTCAGGTATAGGGTTTCTTTGACATTTTTGGTCCCTTCTATTAATCCTGCCAGTTTTTGCCAAAATGTAGGCATAGATAAGAACTTCAGCCCTCAGTGTTAGCTATATCTAAACTAGCCAAAGACATCTGAAACAATTAAAATATTCATTTACTGTGATCTTTGCAGCAGGATTCCCGTTACAAAATCATCGAGTAATACATTTTCTTCCTGCATAGTCACAAGAGGAAAACCTTCTCCCTCACATACTGTATTATGCAAGACAGAATGAATTAAATGCATGTTTATGATAATTGTGTTATTCATTTTACTTAGAAGTGGAGAGGTGATGGAATGAGAAACAAATGTTTTGAATAGATGTTTTCTAAGAGTAATGAAAGAAGTGCTGAATGTATGAATAAGTCATGGCAAAAACAGTTCAGATGCCTATTTTGGACATACATAGCCTGATTTTGCCTAATATGAACATTAGGTATGTCTTTTGCGTATGTTATGCCCTGAATATGTCATCAAAAAGCCTTCTTCTGAATAAACTTGCCTAAATTATGGATAAAAGGACCCAGCATATTTTAAAATATGCTTTAAAAAGTATGCATAGTGGAAGTGACATTGGAACACATTCCTTGCATCTATTGATTTTATTTACTTTATTAATTTTTGAGAGTTGAGACATGGCTTCAAAACTGTGTGTCATAACATTCTGTATTAAGCTGTAAAATAGGCTTTGTTTTTCACTTGGTCGATTGTTTTGCACTCTCTTTTAATAGAGGGAGCCACTTCAGCAATGCACCTTCTACTGAATGTGGATATCCATCACTAACTCCCCCAATGCCATCAACCAGACTGAGCCCGTCAGCCTGTGTTATTACTATAAAAAAGAAGTTTCCGCTTTAGGTTGAAAATAGGGAGTTTCCTCACTGAATGCAAATATGTGCGGCCTGATTTCAAAACCGTTTATGCAGAGAACTGCTTCCCTACATTACTTTGTGAAGTTCAATATGAACTGTGGTTTTAACAATGTAGTTGTAATAATTAAAAAATCTGCAAAACCCCAAGATAAAAGCATATCTCAGCAGATTGATAGTACTGAGTAGTGTAAATACTGTAGAGACCTAAGTGTTGAGTAATTTGAGTATGTACAAAGTAAATTATTTCGTACAAAGTTGTTACAGGTGCCATTTCTTTGAAATAGAAGTAGACCTGTCAAAAATTATAGTTTGAATTAGTTTATAGATACAAGCATTTGCATTTAGATATGTAGATGCTTGCTTCCTTACATTCACTATAAAGATGATTGAAATATATAAGCAATTGTTTTAAAAAGATGAAAAGCAATAGAAATTCAACAAAGTGATTGCATTATAGTAACTTTGACTATAAATCACTTATTCACGTTCACCTGTAATTTGAAGCCATCCAGATCTGGGTGATGTTGAGAAAGGAATGTCCAATTATTTTCAAGGTCCATATGAAAAAGGTGGTTCCCTACACCTCCGTCTGTCTCCCTCGTCTAGTTGGGTTATCAGTTGACTCTTTTCTTGTCAAAAATGTCTTCCTACTCAAATGTGTATCTGATGCATCCTTCTACATAGACGTCCCGTTCAACTTCAGCCTTACAGTATATCAGGCTTAAAGCGTTTCTTAGATATTACATGTCTTCACACCAAATATCACAGTTCTGTATTTAAAATTAAAATCCATTTTACTGCTGTAGCTCATAAACCTTTATTCATTCAAAAGACTTCTCACAGCTGGTTTTATCTTTAACATAAAATAATGGTACGAGAAAATTACTTAAAGGCAATCTGAGCTGTTAAACTTTAGCAATTTCCATTAATGTATTGTTATAGATGTGGACTGCATTTGTTTAATTTTCAATTCTTTGTTGCATTATTGTTGTTTGATATAAGCATGTGTTCCCGGTAATTTCTTATGAAGTTGCATAAGTACGCAGAAGAAATTAATAAAAACATTTTTTGTTTATATTTATACTACCCGTGATACTATTTCTAGCCTTTCATTTCCATAGCAGTCTGAGATTTTTTAAATATCTTTACTTGAAGTGTTCTATTAGGGTTCTCCGCTGTTCCAACCATGTAAGCATTCCAGCACTATTTGACTATATTCTTACATAGAAGAAAAGCAGAGTAAAATGTCTCTTTTACTAGTTCAGAGATCAGTCAAAACACAATGGGATTAGTGAAATGCCTTTTCCGCAATCGTCTGTTATAAATTCAGATAAGTATGATCACCTACATCCTTTTCATGCTAGGGAGGTACTTCATTGCCCAACAGCATGTTGTGCCCCTTTGTATGTAAAACATGATGTGTGTATTATATATACATATATATATGTTTAGAGAGAGAGAGTGCTGAAGGAGCTTAAATAGTGTTAATTATATATTCAAAATAAAATGTCTTTCACTTAAATGTTTTGTGTTTTGATCTTGGGTGAGTCTTAACAAAAATAGAGATGATCATAGAGATATACACAGTCAAATTTTAAAAGTTAACAGAATGGTTCGTGCATGGATAAGGTACCATATAATATAGAATTGTTTATGGAACTCTTGTTCCTGATGACCTATCTGTATATGCTGAAGCTTTTTCCATCCATGGAAATTATTTTTATCTCAAATATTGAGACTGGTGGTGACAGACACCTTAGGCACAGCCACCTGGGCCATCATGCCCATCCAGGATAGTTTTCTGAGATGCCACAGGCATTTTTCATTAAGCTATATTTTGTCTATTTGTTGATTGCTTGACTGTTCTGGGACCAGTATCTAATACAAAATGTATGATGCTTTTTGAAAAGATTTCTTCTACTGTCTTTTGGAAGAGACCCTACAAGGGCATGGAGAGATATTTTGAATCAGTTTTCTTAAAGTGATTTGCATCTATAAATTCCATTTTTCCAAGGAATTCAACTACCGTTTTTGCAGACCTAAAGAAACTGGATTTATTTACAAGTAATCAGTAGCTCTTAAAAGCAATGAGATATGATGGCTACCTCATGGTGCGACTTTCTTATATCTTTATCAGAAAAGTTGTGTAATCATCTCCTATGAATATTAAGTCATTAGAACAGAGTCTGATTAACAACTGAATTTAAATTTTTTACATAATTTATGGTATGGACAGCCATTGAAGATGCTCTAATTAAAAATTAAAATATATTAATATATACATTCCTGAATATTTTATGCAAACACGCAGTATTTGAAAATCCATTGCAAAATTGGCTGTTTCTTCCAGGAGCATGGAGGTGTCTCTCTTTACATAAACATACAGCACATCAAAATAAAGACCAAAATATACTCTATATAATGATTTTAAAATAGCACACTCTTAATGAATTTGCCTTGTCTCTAATTTGAAGTCAAAATATAATTGTAGGATTCTATTTGAATCTGTTGTAGCAAGGAAATAACAGATATAAACTTTTCTTATTCCTGTCTGATTTTATTCAAGTTAGTCATCTCATTTACTTAAAATTGCAGGTAGTTCAGACAAGCTGTGCTCCTAAATTTTGGCTCAGGAGATCTTTTCACTTTGTATGCGAGGTGTGACATGAGCCAGTCTCTAAAATGACTAAGGTACAAAACAGTGCAAGTAAAATTATGTAATCTTTTTTTTCCATGCATGTGTGATAGAGGTGCGTGGGTTTTCCCTTGTGCTTCCCATGATTCCTTCTCTTTATGACTTCTGCTGCACATATGCTTGTCCTTGTTCAGAGGTTGTTCATACCAAACCTATTTAGATGGTCTTTTCTACAGATCGAATACTGACATGAGATACCTCTATTATTATTGTATAAAACCAGTAGAAAAATGTTAGGTGGTTACTAAATTGACTGTGCCAAAATAGTTCTGATCTGGTCAACACTAGTAATCATTTTCTACAAGCACTCCATAGTAATGCAAATAATTAAATTAATTTTTAAAATAACCATAATGGAGGTTGAAGGAGCAATGGCAATATTTGGCATTATGTCATATTCGTACACTTATGTGCACTACACCTTGTGCCTACTCTTCTAATTAGTTTTTCTTTATTTTCAAGTGTTTGCAGGAAGAGAGAAGTGAGGGCACATCTGCTAGAGGAACAGTAGGCTCAGAGTGGAAGTTATTATGCCCACACATACTGCTGCTGATCCTACTTCATCCCACTAACTGCTGTATTTTCATTATAAGCTTGGATTCTGTTTCCCTCTTTATTTCAAGGATGTTACAGTTCTTTATTTTTCTGACAGCTGGCAACAGGTAATGCTGGCTGTTATTTTGTTCACTCTAGTCAAGCACATTCATTTCCAAATATAACCATGTTTTGTTTGCTGTATTTTGTTCTTGCTGTGGTTGAATGCCATCCTTGGAAAGATGTGCATTGAGTTAGTATTGAATAAGTGGCTTGCCTTTGGCATTCATGAGTGAATTCTGTAGTTTTTGTTTCAAGGCTTTGACATGTCATCGAGTGTAAATCTATTCTAATGCCAAAATCCCTCTTGATGTCTGATGCCAATCAGTAGCTTTTCATCTTGAAAAAGGTAGTGAATAATTTGCCCTGTGGATATTACACAGATACCATATATGGCAAGAAGCAAAGAGAGGGGAATCCCATACCCATTTTTTAAATTCAAATAATCATGTTCAACCACTTTGCTTTCCTAAATACCATTGGTAGTCTGGTACATTTTCTCGCTTTCAAGTGAATATTGAATACTTGTCTAATTTGCATATTTTCGATGTGTGGAAACAATATGCTCTTTCTGCTGCAGTATTTTATTTCATGAGCAGTAGCCAACATGCTGAAATATGTGCATTATATTACATTTGTTATTTTAATAGGAAGCTCAATTCTTTTACCTCCTTTGGCTTCATTAGTCGGTTTTTTTATAAAAAAAAACAGAACGAAAATCCATTTGCTATATAGGAAGGTCAACATTTTCTTTGTGAACAGTTTGCACCCATGATTTTGAATTTCAATGAACTGTAAGCCCTAAGAGTGTTGAATTAAAGGAATAAAAACACTGTAGTTCACTCAAGAGCTCAAAAGTATGTAATTTCTTTCCTTAGAAAGCAGGCCTACTGAAAACCTAATGAATGTGTTTATATAGTTGAATAGCACTCATATAGTTTATACTCAGAAGAAAGAAGCAAGTAGAGCTTTGTATTTAACTCCTTTTCAGTCTGAAATATTACAAGATTTTAGGGTGCACGGGGACTATTGTGATTATCTAATCTGACCTCCTGTGTAATACAGGTCATAGTACTTTGCACAGTAATTCCTGCATCAGGGTAGATAAATTCTTCAGCTGTGGTGAACACTTTGTACCGAGTTTGATTGGTCTAAGCTGCTACCTTATCCTAAATCTCTTATTAGTAATATTAGTAATACCAATACTGTGAGGTATTTTCCCTCTAATTTGTAATAACGTTGAACCTTTCACCCAAAGTTACTCAAAACAGCTGGCATGCCTTAATTAATTTTTAAGATATCCTTATTTTAAAACGACAAGTCATGTATATCATTTCCAATGCTGTTAATCAGGAGTAGAATTTAAACTTGCCGTCTTTTGGTTTAACTAGTAAATCGTAAAAACACTCATTATCTGATTCACTAACGAGTGGATGATTTTAGGCTGAAAAATCTAATCATAATTATAGTCATTTAGTTTTGTCAGGTTTAAGAATTATTTAAAATTAGAGTGAACGCAAAGTGATATTAAAAGATATTTGCTGCTTGAATATTGGGGTTCAAGTTCTCTTTCTAAAATCTTCAGTCGGATTTCATTAAATACTATTGTGTGTGTACTGACTGCCTTCATTGATAAGAGACCCCAAAGAACTTTTAACAACTATACTTATACAGGAAATCATCCATGTTTTATTTAATTGCAACATCCATTCAGGAATGAAATGCAATAGCTGCCCAAGCCTTCAAAACTAGAAGGTTTTTTGGAAAAATATAAAAATTATTTTATCCAAATAAAATATCTGTTAAGCATTAAAATTGACAAAGATTAATTAGTTATCTAGGGTAGGGTTTTTCTAGATCAGGATTAATAGCTGACCTCTTCAGAAGTGGGCTCTCTAATAGCCTGTGACAGTTGAATTCTAAATCTTGTATCTCATCTAAGAGATCTGACGGTAGGACAGATAATCTGACACCTAACTACTAAAAAGTAGGCAAATAACAATATTCCGTTCTCAATTCAGTTTTCTTCCCTGTGGTAAATTTGCCACCCGCTTTCAGTTAATATCAAGATATTGTCAGTGTTTGTTACAGTTTTGGTGTCTATATAGAAAAACTGACATGGATCTAACAATGGGGCAAGGATTATAGTATAAATGAAAAATATTGTGTTTAAATCCATTCTCTGGTAATAACTCAATGATATAGATTTATAGGAAGCAATATGCAATCTCTCTCTTTACAGAAATATTTCACTATAATACTATTTTAAAGTCTATAATGGTATTTGTAATGAAGTAGGGACATGGGAGACCCGTAAGTATGCAAATACAGCAAGCAGATATTCATTGTTCTATCCAGACGGACTCCCAGCAGAGAATAAACACATAACATGCAAGTAGAAAAATAAAGACATTCACACCACCAAATGTCATTAATTAATTATTAATGACATTATTAGTGTTCTGTTGGCTTTATTTGGAGGGAGGGAAACTTAAGAGGTAAGCTAAATTAAGACAAAACCAGGAAAAAAAACATTGAACACAAAAAGATGTTCACAGTGGTACAACAGGGAAGATGGCAGATGTTAGGTGAACATGAGGTGGAAACTAAGGAAGGGAGAAGATTGGAGCAAACTGCACGAGGTAGAGAAACACTGACCAAACCTTTGGGAAGTGTCTTAATTGTCTGAATCTCCCTACTCTGGCTGCTTCTGCATATTTTCCCGCAATTTCGAAGTCTAACTGGATCTGACTGTTTTTTTCTTCCCTTTTTGCTCTCTCTTCTTGTGGAATATACACAGGCCTAGCAAAAACAATCTCTGGTTTGGCTGCTTCTAAAATCCAGACTGCTAATTTCTGAGGAGATTTGGTTTGGTTTGGTTTGGTTTGGTTTGGTTTCGTTTGGTTTGGTTTGGTTTGGTTTGGTTTGATTTGGTTTGGTTTCGTTTTGTTTCGTTTTGTTTCGTTTCGTTTCGTTTCGTTTGGTGCATTTTTTTGGTTTTGTGAAGGGCCTTGCAGCTCTGAATATACTCCTGGATGTGGGTGGGAAGCTTTACCTCATCTTTATTTGGCTTGCAATGACTAGATTTCTTAATAAGCTGAAAGATTCAGTTCAGTCCTTGTACCCAAAAGTATGTCTCTCAAGTCTTCTGATAGTAAAACAGGAATATAAACTCTATTGTGGACTGGACTTGTTACCTGCGGTGGGAGAAGTGAGGTGCGGGAAATCCTTTATTTACTACTGTATTAAATTTATGGTTAGGTCTTTGATCAAGGCTGTTCCTGAATTTCCATGCTTGTGGAAAGCTATTGAAAATGTAATAGCAAAGCAAATCTGGCATTGATCAAATTCCTTCAACTTGCTTTAGCCGTGGAAGTCAGGGATCTGTCATGCTGTTCGTAACACATTAAAGTCACTTTTCCAGTTAGCATGGTAAATTCTTCCATACTGTTTCCTTTCTGATAGAAAGGAATCTTTGACAAAAATGTTCATCCACCCTTCCTTTGTAGCTGACTTCCTGTCAGGAGCTGTGCTTGTAACAACTACATTGAACTGTAGAGGGCTACTTCAGTGAAAATAAACTGGTACCTACAAGTTTTATACAGAACTCAAGTATGTCAACAGGGGTTAAAATGCTAGGTAATTGTGGCTTTACCGTCTGTTTTGCCGAAAAAACAGGGTAAGTTAGACTGGGCAGAACTCTGGGTTTCCGTGGCTGGATTTCTGCCAGTCCCTTGCTGATGATCATACAAGAGATCTCAGTCACTGGAAAAACTGGGGTTTCTAAATCCTACCTGCATACCTTAGTCATCGGGGTCATTCTCTATTGGGAGAATTTATTGAATAGATTTATCAGGGAACAATGTAGGTATGTGTGAAAAGTGAACAGGGTGATAGTGGTTAGGGTCCAAATAAATTACCTAAATGAAGGTGTCTGTGATGAGCTAGAGGCAGAAGTAGTGAATGCTGGAAAAAGAATGTCCAGAGCTGATAGATTTTGCAGTGGAAAGGTAGATTACACACAGCAAGAGTTATGTTAAGAATGAACTATTAGATTTCCTTGGGCTGGAAGGTTTTTTTACAAGTTAATATAGTTCCCACCGTCATAAAAAAAAAACTTCGATAAATAACAGTTACGCAATTACTTTTTTTTAACATTTTTATTATAACACTTGATCATCAAATTGATCTACTTTCTTCAGTCCAAAGGTCATATTCAAAATATGTATTATCACTTGTAATCAGGCGTGGATTCTCAAAAGGCCTCACCTTGTATTGCTAAGTTACTGTGATGCAGCTGCATTCAATGAAACTGAACATGGATATAATCTGAAATCTGGTCGTAAACGTTTTGTTTGGATTCTTTAGTTTTTTCCTGTACCAGTGCAGGAAAAGGATATATGCTATGAAAGCCCGCGGTCTCCAGTAACACTGGTCTGCTGCTAAAAGTGGTTATAGGGAATGGTTGCTGGGCAATCAGCCGTCAACTAAACTGAGATCCTTTCGCTTTCCCATACTTATCTTGATTAGCGATTTAGCTAGTCATAAAACACAATGTATTTGTAGTTTAGCTAGAATACTTAATACTTTTTCAGGGGAAATAAAAAGTGTATCTCATCTGTAACAGCCTTTCTGTGGTTGAAATAGGCTATAATTAATGTTATAAATAAAATCAAATTTATATCAATCTCTAGTATGTTTTAATGGTAAAACCTATTACGTTTACCATGACAATTAATACAGAAAGTATCAAACTTGTCATCATTTGTTTCAGTTGACACTCTATGAATATATTTTTGCAAAAGCAAGTTACCTGCTGCTCAGTTATTTGTTTTCAGAAATAGCAAGGTCTGATCCACCTTTGATTAACATTCATAGGTTTTCCATGTGCTTGCATAGCACAAGGATTGGGTTCTGAGAGTCAAATGTTATTCAAAAAAAAACAAACTATCATGTTATAGAAAATATTTATTGAATTTTTTTTCTTCTTTAGTTTAGCCAAGCCTATCTAAGTATCTTGTTGTTAATAGGGAGATCACAGAATCATAGAATCTTCTGGTTGGAAGAGACCTCTAAGATCATCAGGTCCAACTGCACCCATTATCCGCTAATCCATGTCCCTCAAAAATTCATCTATCCTTTTTTTAAAAACCTCCAGGGATGGCGATTCAACCACCTCCCTGGGCAGCTTGTTCCAGTGCCTGACCACCTTTTCAGTAAAAAAATTCTTCCTAATATCTAGTCTGAACCTCTCCTGGTGCAACTTATGGCCATTTCCCCTTGTCCTGTCACCTGTCACTTGAGAGAAGAGACCAACACTCGCTCTGCCACGGCCTCCTTTCAGGCAGCTGTAGAGAGCAATGAGGTCTCCCCTCAGCCTCCTCTTCTCCAAGCTAAACAACCCAAGTTCCCTTAGCTGTTCCCTGTAAGACTTGTTCTCCAGCCCCTTCACCAGCCTCATCGCCCTTCTCTGGACGCGCTCCAACACCTCAATATCCTTTTTGTACTGAGGGGCCCAGAACTGAATGCAGTACTCGAGGTGTGGCCTCACCAGTGCCAAGTACAGGGGCACAATCACCTCCCTTGTCCTGCTGGTCACACTGTTTTTGATACAGGCGAAGATGCCATTGGCCTTCTTAGCCACCTGGGCACACTGCTGGCTCATATTCAGCCAGCTGTCGATCAGCACCCCGAGGTCCCTCTCCTCCAGGCAGCTCTCCAGCGATTCTTGCCCAAGCCTGTAACGCTGCACGGGGTTGTTGTGCCCCAAGTGCAGGACTCGGCATTTGGTCTTGTTAAACCTCATCCTGTTGGTCTCAGCCCATGGATCCAGCCTGTCCAGATCTCTTTGCAGTGCCTCCCTTCCTTCAAGCAGATCAACACTGCCACCCAGCTTGGTGTCATCTGCAAACTTCCTAAGGGTGCACTCGATTCCTTCATCCAGATCATTAATAAAAATATTGAACAGGACTGGACCCAGCACTGAACCCTGGGGAACACTGCTCGTGACCGGCCTCCAATGGGATTGAACTCCATTTACCGCCACCCTCTGGGCCCGGCCATCCAGCCAGTTTTTGACCCAGCAGAGGGTGTGCCTGTCCAGGCCAATGGCAGCCAGTTTCTCAATCAGAGTACTGTGAGAAATGGTGTCAAAGGCTTTACAAAAGTCCAGGTACACCACATCCACAGCCTTCCCCTTGTCCATTAACCGGGTAACCTTGTCATAGAAGGAGATCAGGTTGGTCTGGCAGGACCTGCCCTTCATAAACCCATGTTGACTGGGTCTGATCACCCGGCTGTCCTGCATGTGCTGTGTGATAGCACTCAATATGATCTACTCCATGACCTTCCCTGTTACTGAGGTCAAGCCGACAGGCCTGTAATTCCCCAGATCCTCCTTCCGACCCTTTTTGTAAATGGGAGTTACGTTTGACAGTCTGCAGTCAAGTGGCACTTCCCCAGTCAGCCAGGACTGTTGGGAGATGTGGGAAGGGGGTTTGGTAAGAACCTCTGCCAGTTCCCTGAGTACCCTTGGGTGGATCCCATCCGGCCCCATAGACTTGTGGACATCTAATAGCCCAAGGAGGTCTTTAACCAAGTCTTCTTGGAACATTGAGGGTTCGTTTTCACAGTCTTCTGGCTCAGGAGGCTTGGAGCCCAGAGAACATCTTTCCTCCTATTAAAGACTGAGGCAAAGAAGGCATTAAGTACCTCTGCCTTGTCCTCGTCCTTGGTTACTACCATTCCCCTTGTATCCAGTAAAGGAGGGAGATTCTCCTTGGTCTTTCTCTTGTTGTTAATTATATTTGAATAAGTGTTTCTTATTGTCTTTCACTGAACTGGCCAGTTGAATGTGGAGCAGTTTCTTTCAAACTGAGCAGATTCATTCTTTCAAAATAAATAAATAGTAAAATACCAAGGTAGCAGCTTGGGTATTCCATTTGTAAAAGGCTTAGTCAAAACTATCTTTATCAAGTTCTGTAAGTATACTAAAATGTAGAAGAATGGTAACCGCATACATGAGATACAAATTGCCTTCAAAGTGTCCATGTAATTTTCCCACAAAAATATGAAAGTGACATTCATTCACAATGTCAGAAGAATATTATTTTTATGCTTTGGATCTACAGGCTTAACACATGCACTAACTTCTTTATGATTTGTTCTATCTTAGGGCTATTTTCAGCGTAATCTTTTTATGGGGCTATATTATGTATAAAAATACAGTTTTCTTGACATAAAACATATGTTCATAGGGCTGTAAAAATGCACCTTCTTTTGGGTCCCCATGACCATTAATAATGTCCGAATTGATAAAAGATAAAATATTTTATTTCAAAGTTAGGCAAAGAGTTTCAAAGTTACCTCTTTTTTTAAATTTTTTTTCTTAGAGACCAGGTACAAAGTTCTTAGCTTAGCTAGCTAAGTTTAACTGGATGCATTCATACAATCACAAGAGTGCTACACCTACATAATGCAAACAGGTATGTATGTGTGTATATTTATACACACACTTTTTATAACCTTCAGGAAGCTTTAACTCATTCTATTTTAGCTCTTTTATACACTTATGAGAATTTGCTGTTTATTTATCCTCATCCTTAAAAAATGTCAGATATTTTGCAGGCACATTTTAAGACAGAGTCTTTCTGGTGAAGTAATTGCAACTGAACTAGAAAATATGCTGAAGAAAAATGAGAAAATGGGAAATTACAAAAACAAGTAGGCAATTATTTCAATATGTTTCTTAATATTTTTTTGCACAGTTAAGTACTATGTTATTATTTAAAAGTTAAAAATCTTAGTGATTGATTTATTCTATCCTATGCAGATGATAGACATTTACTGAACATCTTAAAAACTAACACATTTTGTTTATTAATTATATAACAAGCTTTAGAACTGGTAGTAGTAGAACTACCTGATAGCTTTCAGAGACAGGTAGCAGTAGCTACCTGAGTTTGAAGATCAGTGAAGAGCAATTCTGTTTTATAACTAAAGTTCTGCCTTTGATTTTCCGGTGTATAACACAGAGGACCAGAATAAATACACATTTTAGTATTTTAGTTGCTCCATAATTTCATACAAAGATTTTTTCATTTGATGTGCATCAGATAAAATCTACTACTAGCTTAGGAGTCAAAGTAATCATATTGTTTACTGTTTTCGTTTTTCTCTATTGTTAATCAAAGCAGTTGGCCAAGATTGTTCTAGCTAAGAGGAAAAGTCATTCATTAAGTCAGAGTTTCTCACTAATCTTGTTTAATTGATAACAAAATTACACAGTATCTTCTTTAATTCTGCTTTTCTGATAAAAAAAGAGAAACTTTGCCTTCTTTATAAATAAATTGGTTTTGGTTTGCATCAAAGGAACACCTGAATTCTTTGCTCATTTCACCTCCTGAGGCACCACATCAAGACTGCTCATGTATCTACCTGCTTATACAGAAAACAGGAGTGTTATTTAATGATCATTTAATGAATACTTTTTTGAGCGAACAAGATCTGAGGAACAGACAACAAAAGCTCTACTGAGCTGTGTCACAGTTAAGAATTGTGTACTTCAAGAAATGGCAGACAAAATTTATTCTTTAGCTTTTGAGTTAAAGCAGGGCAGGTGCAGAACATGTTTTATCCTATCTTAATGATTCTTCTATTGCATTTCCTAGAAATAAGACTCACCCTACCATTTGCCTTTAGGCTTTTCCTATCAGCTGGATGAGCTGCCTCTCCCTCTGCTGCTAGGAGGCTGGATGGTTTGTGATTCATTGCCTCAGAAATCCTACCCCAGTTCTAGCACAAGCATATGAGTGTCCCAGCATAAATCTCCATCACTGGAAGACTCTGGCCTTAATGACACTTTCATTGGCATCTTGTACTAAAGTTGGTTCCCAGAGCGGGCAGTGACTGCAGGCAGGAGTACTGGTAGCCTCTCCTTCCAGTGGCTGAGATTTTTGCAAGAGCTGGCCAGTTGTGTAAGGGCTTACCAACTTTTTCCAGTTTTATTTGTCAAAATACAGTATATAATGCCTGAATTTAGTAACAAAAATTTAAGCAAAAAGGCTGGGGTTTAAAGTGTTTTCTTTTATATAGAGCGTTCACTGTAGTGAGAATGATAAATATTTTTAAGTAGCTTGAATTTTATTTTCACAATAACAGTTTATGAAAAGAGAGAATGCATACCATAAATTAAACTCCTACATATAGTGTACTAAAATTCTCTGCTTACAGAGCTTTCATGTAGTTTGTCGTCTCAAAAATATCTTGAAATTCTGAAAAATAAAGCAATGTTCTTTAACAAGAATAACAGGCAAAGAAACATTTAGAATAATACCATTCATGTTCATATTCTTAGAGAAGTGGTATCTGAAACAGGTTTCTTACACAGAAAGCATTTTCTACGCCCTGTAGTGTCAAAATGCAACAACTGAAATAATGATTTTTTTTTTACACAGGCCAGTAAATAATTCATAGCTGTGTTTCTATTGTGTTCTTCAAATTTCCTCTTAGTTCTTTTCATCAAGTCCATCTTTTTCTCTCATGTGTTATCCTTGAAGCAAAAGCAAATGAAACCAAATCCTTTCCTTGAGCATAAACTAGCATTATTGTTCTTGTCTGTCACTCAATATGAGAAATTAATAACTTCCTTCTGCCATTACAGTGACTTTCAGCTAATTGCTTGGCAGAAATTTGTGGGCAGGGTGAAGGCCACAAGCTAACTTTATGTCATATAGATTAGATGTTTCCTGGAAAAAGAGAGAAAGTACTGCCCAAAAGGCACATATAAACTTGATTTTGTGATTTATTTCCTGTATCTATAAAACCCTATATTTTAATATATGCACACAGAAAATACTAAATTGGGAAAATAATAATAAAGACTTTTTGGCTAGCAACAGGGAGACAGTATTATCATTTCTAACGTTCGATATTTTATTTCAGAAGGACAAATTAGGTGGGCTTTTCATGCACTTAAATAATGTCTCCTTTTAATGAGACAGATATTTTTATTATTCTTTGTGTGGTTTATAATTCCTTTTATTTTTATGTCTTTCTTATTGGAACAAAATTTTAAAATAACCTTATGAAGTAAGCTGACTAGCTAATATACTTCAGTTTCATTCCATTTGCTTGCTTTGGGTTTTTTTGTGCGATGGCATAAATCTGTTTTCACTGTTCAGATTTCTGTGCCAGATTCCTCACAAGAAACTCTTTCAATATTGTCCTAAGAGTAGTCCTAAAATGAACCTTGAAAGAAGACAAAAAGTAGTTGGCTGGTCCAGAAAACTTTTATCTGTCGATTCAGCTTCCAAATAAACCCTTGTTAGACCCTCAACCTGTTCCTGCATCTGATTGTCCTAGAATATAGAGTATCTTTCTGCTGATCTCACCTTGAGTCAACAGGTAGAATCCAAATGGAAAAAAGAAAGCATGAAGTACCCAAAAAAACATAAGAGGTGTTCATCCATGAGATAGACCAATAAGGCTCTTCCTGTTGCCTAATGAAAAAGACACAAATGCTCTACCAGTGGCATTCTCCAGCAATCTTCAGTAAGTAAAAGTCTAGAGATTAGCTGTCTGAAGAAGCTCTGGTTGTGTGTTGAAATGTTTTTTGGTTTACATTTCTATGTCATCCTCAAATTAATGTAACGTGAAACAAACATATGAAAAACATGATAATTCATTTCATTTTGATAGCTTATTTTCTGTTTGAAAAAGATAGATAAGAGTGTGGGAAAAAAAATCTGAATGATGTAGAGAAAGAAGTACTTCGGGAATAAAGGGTACATATAGCGAGCTATGTGTAAGGTTTGTATGTTACAAAATATAGTAATGTGGGTGAGGATAAAAAGAGAGTGAGGGATAGCTCAGGAATTTCTTTTCATTTTCCAACGTGTATTTTCAGCCTTCAGGTTAAGGTACTCCATCCTGTAGATGGGGATTTTTTCTTATTTCTTGTTTATGCTATAAAGTGTGGCAGTGTATCCTTTTTGCCTGAAAGAGGCAAACTACAGAAAAACTTGAATTCTTTTCCTTCCAGATGATCTTAGGATATCTTTTTAACAGAAAATGTGTTTTCTTGATTCAATATCAATACTTTTGTCTTAACATATGGAAATGCACAGGTGCCATTTTGATGATGGAGACACAACTAAGCAGCCCATTTTACTGGGTGCCAATGTGTAGAGGAGAGTCTTGGAAAAAAAGGTCAATGCGTTTAAAAGAGAAGAACAACTTTCTCTCCAAAGCAGGCCTCTTTTCCTGAACATTCACAAAGAAGTAACCTTTAGTACGTTTATGCCTAGCAGTCCTCTTCCCAACTAGTTCCACGTCTTAAAATAAATTATATATTACTTAACAAGTTCATTAGTGACAACAATGAACAATTTGCCCTGGGAAGTGGTGGAGTCACCATCCCTAGAGGTGTTCAAGGGACGTGTAGATGTGGCAATTCAGGACATGGTTTAGTAGACATGTTGGTGTTGTATTGATGGTTGGACTTGATGATCTTAGAGATCTTTTCCAGCCTTAAGGATTCTATGATTTTATGAGCATATGAATTTGTAATCAAAGTATTAAGATACATTTAAAATGCTTTCAAAATGCTTTATGTTCAGTTCTGAGCTAGGGAAAAGCCATGGGTGCTGATTTCACTTTTTTTTTTTTTTACAATTGGTGCTTCTTCTCCCTTTTACTTCTTCATAGGATTTTCCTCTTCTTACCTAAAAGCCCAGTATCTCCAAAATTTTTCTTCTATTTTCAGATGTCCTGTAAAGGTGGATTTTCTTAGAGAAAGAGGCAGTCCTTTCTGAACTGGCAGACTTCATCTTTCCTGTCACATCCAATAGACACCTCTTGATAAGTCAAGATAGACTTTGATGTCCCAACATTGCACTGACATTACCAAGCAGAGCTCCTTGTTTGGTAGATCTCCTTGAGTTTAGACAGTGGCTTTCTTCTGAAATCAATGATCATTTTCAGTCTAAAGTTTTTAAAACTGTTTAATGTTGGTGCCCATTTTTAAGTGATTGATGCATGCTAAACTTTGTAGAAGTGTAAAGGAGCAAGGAATAAAGCAGTTACTGACTTTGAAAATGCAAAGTAAGAGGAGCGCTTAAGTTGATGATTACTGTATAATTATTTTATATTAATAGGAATATGCAAATCTTGCCACATATTTACTGTACATTTTTTCCTTCAGTTTCTTGTATGTAAGTGTAGTTTGGAAATTGGAGGTTTAAGCAAAATATGGATTTATCCACATTCTCTATTCGTTCTGCTATCCTTGACACGCTGGGGAAAAGGAAAGATAATGACCCAAGATAAATACATGAAGACTTTCTCAGGTTAGAAGCTCCAGCATTTGATAGTGCGTGCCCTACTTAGTGATGTCTCACTGTGTATGTGATAAGATTGTTTTAGGCTCTTCATGACTCTACTCACTTTTTCAAAGCTTCAGATATGTATGTTCTACCAAGGGCTAGACATCCTACATAATTAGCTCTATTTACTTTGATTAATAGTTTTACTCATATACTAAGTGAAAAGTTCTCTTTGCTTTTGTTTATAATTTTGCCTATATACCAATTGAAAGTATTTTTCCTTAGGTGACATAGCTAGAGCAAAATATTTCCTTTTTCCTGTCCCATTTGTTTAACTTCTGTTAAGAAGAATGTTCTTTTTCCAGCAATTACTCCATCTCTTACTCTATTCAGTTCCTAGTGAGAAAGTACTGTGTGATACTGGAGTCTAAATATTGACTAACAAAACTTATTTTGCTAAAAATAGTAAGTTGGAATTTCTTACCTGGACTCAACTGTTTCGCAAGAGTTGTGCCAAAGTTTATAAGGAAGTGCAAGGCTGGAATGCAAAGCAGGAAGAGGAACTGGGTTTCTAATGCTGATATTTAGTTGGAAGGTTAACTGGTTAACTTCTTTAACCCAATATTCTATATGTTACCTCGCAGTTATGTTTAAAGTGACAGATTCTTGGCAACTACCTGATGTTTCTGAAGCTATACTATGTGATCGTAACAGAGAAGGAATGATTCTTTTAGAGACAGGATCTTCTATCAAGCTCAAATAAAATAAACAAGCTTCACTAAAACCAGTTTAGATTCCAAAATAAGGCTCTCTGTTACTGTGCAATACTCGTGAAAATATTCTTCTCTTTTGTTTTTGTTGTACTTGAGTTCCTGTATTCTTGAATGGAATCCAATCCTTCCAGCAAAGGTGTTTTCCTGGTGGACTTTTGAGTGCAAGTTTTATTTTCCCTAAGTAACTCACCTAGCTTGTAATAATAAATGGCTTCATAGAATTTACAGAGCTGCCTTTAAAGATAAGGCTTTCAGGATTGCAAAAATGCAGTTTTCAGGGTTGCAAAGAGAATACAAATATATGCTATAATTCTCACAGAGTTAGCTCAGTTGAGCTATACGTGCACGTTAGGTTACATGGACATTTATAATTTTAGATTTGCTTATAAAGTAGTAAATGAATGCATCACACAAAATATATTGTGCACTATAATTGTGCTGTGGTTATTTCACATTAAGTTTGAATTAGATGAGAATGTGACAGGACTGTTTAATTAGTCAATAAGTATCTGTCGCTGGAAGTTGACAACCTGGAAAGTAGTCTGCTTTGGCGGTTGTTATCCAGCGCAAGTTCTGTCAGGCAGTATGTGTCATTAGATGTTGTGCAAGACCTCACCTTAAACTGGAACACTTCAGAGTAAATGGTTTTAACATTCTGCTGTTAACGATATGTTGACAAGAAGGGTGGAATTTTTTAATAAGAACAAATAAAATTATAAAAGTCTTAAGTAACAAGCAGTATGTGTTGTCTGTGTCATATTATGTAAGATACTGAACTTTTTCCCTCTGCATATGATGTGTGAGATGCTTAAGACTTAATCACCCAAAGTTGTTAAGTAGAAATTAATTAAAAGGGTGTAATGATTTGTTTCTTAAAAATAATTGGTGTGATTAAAAAATCCAACTTTAATAACACAATGGCATCAAAAAGTTTTTCATTAATTTTCCTTATATTTGTTTTTTTAAAAATTAAAAATCCTGTTTTTAAAACTACATTGCATTAATTTAGGCAATTATATTTCCTTCTTAAAAAATATTAGTGCCTGTTTTCCATCCTGCATGTACATAATTACAGTCATATGAACTAAAGTTACACACAACATCATCAGAAGTAAGGATTTTAATAATAGTTCTTGATTCTTAAATCTGTGCTTTCTCAGTTCATGAGTACTGGGAACTCCCCTAGGTAAAATTTAAAAAAATAAGCATTGACTGTAACTGTCTTTTCCTTTTTTGTTTGTATTTGTTGAAGAGCTACCCTGGTATCTGTTTAAAGACACATGCTATAACAGTCGTGTTTAACGTTGAAATATATTGTCATTGTGCTTTGCAGTTTTTCAGTGATAACATAGTTGTGATTTTGCTTTTTGGGTTTTTTACTTGAGTGGAGATGCCTTCGCCTCCCAGGCTTTGCATGCGATGCATTGTACCTTTTGCAAGTGCACTTTTAAAGCACTGGTCTCTAGTGGGGATTTTTTGCCTATGTTGCCATATTATTCTTAGGTAAGCAGTCTTGTGACTTCAGAAAGTACACCACAGATGTTATAAGACACCTTGGAGAGGTGCTGGTGGTATTCAGGAGAAGCTTCACTGCTCTGGGAGTGAGGTGCACTCAGCTTTAACAAGTGCTAGGAAATGTTCATCTGGTTGGAACTGTCTAAAGCCAAGGGAGCCAAGGGCAACAGTCCTCCAAGTCATCGGTGACTGAAATTACAGTGCATCTCTGACTCTGTATCAAGTCCACCTGTTCTGGGAGAGGCCATTGCTGTGACCATAAGTATATGGGACTAATTATCTGATACTCTACTCATCAATAATCGTGGCTGTTACTGGCCCTGGAATGGAAGGAAGAAAGATAGCGGAGCAGGAAGAGACAAGGCTGAAATTGATTGAAACTCCATCATTTATGGAGTTGCTCTGCCTGTTAGGATTTTGAACTTGGGAATCACATGCATCTTTCACTGTTGTGATCCTTTTTTCCTCATGGTTGATAAGAACATGACAGGAACTTCATCCTCTTCTTCTTATCAAATCTGCTATATAGAAGATGGGGAATAAAAGCAGCCAAGAGGAAATAGTTGGCTCTCTTCCTCCCCTTGAAGGATGCTTTTAAGGAGAGCGTACCATCAAGTGGGATAAAACAGCAATACGTTTATAAAGGGAGTGTTGGAGGACTAAGAAGAGGTTAATGAATGGGGATACATTGGATTGAAATTACTAAATACAGAATTTAGCCTGTGAACATGTGAGAATGGAAAGTCATCGATGTTCATGAAAGTAGAACTAAAGTAGAACTAAAGAAGAACTAAAGTAGAACTAAAGAGCTAAAGAAACTATCATGAAGAATAAGGAGAAGCAGTTAAATAATTAGAAGTAAAAAACTGGGACCTGAGCTAGTATCATAGAATGCTAGAATGCTTTGGATTGGAAGGGACCTTAAAGATCATCCAGTTCCAAACCTCTTACCATAGGCAAGGACACCTTCCACTAGATCAGGTTGCTCACAGCCCCATCCACCCTGGCCTTGAACATCTCCAGGGAAGGTATCAATGAAGTGTTTCTCATGAATGCTGCATATAGAAGATTCATTTCTTTTACATCTCTGAAGAAAATAAGATAAATGTTGTGCACCAGAAATCAAGGGAAAAAATACAACAATTATCAGTTGTACATGCAGGAAATGCTTTCCTGCATTTATTCTTGCAACTGAAATTCTAGGTTAGTTCAGGAGACTGTTTCAAGACTTTTTTAGATTTCTGTTGCCTTATTAAAATCTAGTTCTAGCTGCTAATGAAAATGTCAGGCCAACTTCCTCCTAGAAAACACATTATCCCACAAATGAACATGGGATTAACCCCCTGATAGGTAACACCAAGGTTTTTCTTTGGCCTTCCCTGCCCTTTGGTAAGTATGGATCAGAAGATCTGACAAAAGAAAGGAATTCTCCTGGTAACAATCACTTCCACTCATGTTACAGAAAACTCAGAAGAGCAATACACCTCCTTTCCTAGCAATAAGCTCTTTTAAAAAGACTCCTGCAATTTTCCTCACAGTGCTGGCACTTCTAATTGAATAAGTTAATATCCTGCTCATATTTTTCATGTCCTTGTTCTTCTAGCAGGAAGAGGCATTTCTACATTTAAAGTCTAAATATTTGCTTGTCGTGGTACACAGCCATGTCTGTCTGATTTGTTTTACTTGATGCCTAAATGTCAGCTGAAGCTATTTATAAGGGATCCAAATATAAGCGTTATCCTGTTCATATTATACAAGATTTTCCTTATCTGGTAACCAGCATCTTTGGCAAGGATGAAAAAAATGTTAAGTCAAATTTGGATGGTTTTTTATTAACTGAAATTCTTTCTCTTCCAACAGTGAGTATGTTCACTTATCTCTAAAGTGAACTAACCCAAAACTGTTGCTCTCACCATTTTAACAGTTATTATACCATTGAATTTAGAAATATTTGTTATTGTGTGTGTTGCGAAGAACCTGTGTTTCTTAAGATGAAAAAAGTGTCAAGTTCTCAATGTTTTTCACGACCCACTTTTTCTAGTTTGATTCTGTTGCCCAGTGGGTTTGTCATATTTTTTTTTCCCCCCCGGCTGACAGCACTGACAGTAATTCTTTGTTTATCATACTTTTCCTAGAGTTTGAGAATATTTTATCTTAGCTATTCTGTAATTCTTTAACCCAGTAAAATATTGCTTGAATATTTTGCTAATCAATAGTTAATCCAGTTTGGTGCTAGATCTTCCCTTCCTACGGAAAACCCACCAGAAGAGGCAGTGCAGAAGAGAAATGAGAGCTGACTAGGAAATGCTGGAACCTGACCTTCAAATATTTCAAAGTAGTTGTTCCCTTGGATGAAAATGGTTCAAATGTGTGCTGAGCAGAAACAGAGCTGAGCCTCTCAGCTTCACAGATTTTATGGATGTCTGATACAGAAGAGATTTTGTCCTACTTTTAATCAATCTTGCTTCACTTCCTTCTGATTAGAGAGTTCCTTCAGGTCATGGGCTGTTAGCAGACATTCTCTGTGCACATTAACACCTGCCAATGAGCCAATGTGCAGTATTGATGCTGAGCCAGCATTAATTCCTGCTAAGGTCTTGACTGCTGCCTTTGCCACCTCACTAAGGAACATTCCCAAGAGTACTTAGTCTTTGTTACCACCTTCTTGTGCCCTTGTCCCTGCTAACAAAATCCTATAAATCTCGAGAACTCAAAGCTTAGCCAAGGAAGTGGAACTTACACTGCTTTAGAAAAAGCATTTCTTCTCTTCTTTTCACCTCTTTTTTCTTTTCTGACCCAGGATCAAATTTCAGTGTCGAACTCAAAATGCACTGAATACTGCTTTTATATCATATACTTTTATCAATAAGGTAGAAAGCAAATCTGAATATAAGGCACTCAACATGCTAATACAGGAGGCTGATGCTCGGGAACAGTCCTGACACTGTTGCCACCAAGGGCAGCAATATCAGGAACAGGGAAGGATAATGACTGTTGGCTCTCGGTGATGCATACTGAGTGACTCTTAGAGCTTAGCTGGCAGCAGTCAC